>JALLBJ010000034.1:0-85108 GCA_036940105.1 Skeletonema potamos
AAACAGATAAGATAACACAGTGTGTTAGTCACCACGTTAAGAGACTTCCAGCATACTTCGAAGTAAAAACCTTGAGGTCATTTGACGTGATGAAGCTATAGCATCGTAGAGAATGGGATCAGCATAAAATCTTAGACGAGGAGAGCTTAGAGAAGCAGATTAGATCAGTGATCGTAGACAGAAGTGATAACTCAGCGAGTGAAACAAGATTAAACAGAGCACAAGTTGCGAGATATAGATACAACAGAAAAGCTTAGAGAAGCAGATTAGATCAGTGATCGTGGACAGAAGAGATAACTCAGTGAGGAAACATTAGAATGATGTATATGAAGAAAGATCAAGATCAAGATGATAGTACCTCAGACAATGAGTCAGAGGATGACAGCGATACAGATGATGATGAGGACCCAACAACGCACAGAAGGAGGAGTCATACCATGAGAGTGAGCTTTGCAGACCAAATAGAACAGATCGTACAAGAAAATGAAAGAGAAGACGGGCAGTCGAAGAGGCCACATATGCAAGCGATACGGAAGAGTCCGACACTGATAGAGATGCTGGAGCAAGGGGGAGTCCTTCTATTCCTCCAGCATTGCGAAGCAGAGCTGGCAGTGCTATAAAGCCAACAAAGAGATTGATAGAGCAAATCAAACTAGAGCCGATGCCAGTGGCATTACTGCAACAAAGAGATTAATAGCCGATGCCAGTGGCATTACGGCAGCAGATATACTTTACAAGCAAAAAATGATGGATCATCTAAACGGAAGAATAATGGTGGTCGGCGCTGGAGTTGGAGGAGGTTTCATCAACATATCAGAATTACACGTGCTGAATTACAAATAAGCAATGAAAGGCAATATGTAGGGGGAAATGAAATATGCACTGCATTTGGAGTGGTTCTACAATTTTTTGGATTTGGCCCAATAATGGGGGAGGGACTCCATTGAACTGAAAAATCAATTCAAAGCTCCCGAATGGAGAATGGTCCTCAACCAAGGGTAAATAATAACCTAACCCTCGTTAGAGAATAAAGCAATACTTGCCAAAAAAGGTTTAGGATATTCAGCCGTTCAATAACCACTAAAGAATCAATTAAGCATCAGCCTATCGACTAGTGACGCTGGCAAAGTCAGGACGTCTCCATTGCAAAGTTCTTGATCCACCGTTACCTTCAATCCATTTCGGAATACTTCTCCTTTAGCAAATACAGATAACACTTCAACTCCATATTTCTCCAGTACTCCAGTGATGCTAGCAATTGATGGATCGATACTAAGGAGATGTCCATCGAGCGCACTGTCAGTAGATGAGATAAAGACAAATAAATTGTTTTGAACAAGATCTAACCTTGACATTGTCAGAGCCTCTATGTACGATTCGATTCTACCCTTCCTCTGTATTTTCGTCGACTGTGGCTCAATATCACTTTCGCTTACTATCACCCTTTTCGCTCTGGTATCTGTTATATGACTTGTCGGGGGTAGTGCAAGTATCGGAATGTTCGTAACTGGAGAAGAACTTTCAGGTAGGGCCGCAGCTTTTGTCTCAAGCTTGTAATCCCAGTGGGCAGCAACACCGAATTCAGCAATCCTGTGCATCTCCTCACTTCTGATTTGAACTTCAAATGGCCACTCGTCACCATTAATCATTAGATTTGCAGTGTAGTGCAAGGATTGATATCCGTTCCTTTTTGGGTTTTGAATGTAGTCCTTCAGGAAACGACGAGGTTAGGATATAAATTGTCAACCAATATTCATTCAAAAACAGTCATCAAAAACGTACCTTTGCTTTGTTGGCAGTAGAAACAGGCCACACGTCACTGATTAGTTGCAAGGCATAGTAACAGAGCATTTTCTCTCTCGTTCTGAGCGAATCCTCCTCCTCCCATGTCCACAATTTAGATGCTCGAAGAACAACTCGCAAAGCAATCGCGTCGGGGATCCATCTGATGGATACAGCTTCACTGTCCAATAAATCATTGGTTGCACTAGTGTCATCTCTCTTTTTTGCGCCTGCAACTTGCATTCTAATTCGAAGCATCTTTCTCCACAAAGAATAGGGTTCCTTTACACGAGATGATACGGTAACGTCTTCTATTTGTTCGATAAATATCGGATCGCTCCTCAGTAGCTGCTCAATTCTAGATGTAAGCACTTGTAAAATAGCTTTCATTTCATCAACATCGCCGTACAACGAAGATGCAACTGAATATTGTCGACGGTATAGTATTCTAAAAGCATTATTTTCGAGCTCAGATTTCAGACGTTGCATACCTAGCCGTTGAGCAAGAGGAGCATACACTCGGAGCGCATCTCTCGCTGTCCGTATTGTAGTTGTCGAGAGTACGACCTTGCCAGATGATTCTGGACCATCAACAATCCCCTTCAGACGATACAAACAGGCAGCACTTCTTATAACTAACCCTCTCCAATCTTCCGACAGAGTTACTAGAAAGCTTCTAAGAGTTTCTGCGTCATAATTTGACGGGTTGGGATTGCGTTTATTGACAGAGGCCATTATTTCTGCCCTCTTCAGACGAGCAGCACCGGCAGCTATGGTTGTCGATTCTTTTCCGTATCGCTCAATTGGTGATTTTCCTCGCCGCTTGACGGTCGTAATTGATGCTGTTTTTGTAGAAAATGACGCGTCAACTTCAATCAGAGTGTCGTCGTGCCTTGTCCTGCCTTGTCTATTCCTGTCAGTTTTATTCTCCGCCGAGGGTAGCCATATCTCTTGCTTCTTTTCCAACTCTTTCCAAACCGGCAGTTCTAAAGAGGCTCCCATTGTCTCACGAACATAATCATACACACCAGCCTTCCTTGCTCTAACACAATCACAATAGTGAAATGCTGCCGCTATAAGCACATCTCGTGTCATGATGGAGTGTGGCTGACTTCCTCCAGAAGTAGGTTTCCTGCTGTTTTCATCCCATTCGTCCGCACTATGGTCAATATCATCATCATCCCAACGCTCTCTATTCACCAGATCGCTTGGTAACAACCCCTCCTCTTCTAAAGTCAACATCATGTACAGAAATTCAGCACAACCAGCCATCAAATTCGAATTTGAATGAGATGCCACGCGAATAGAATCGAGCACCTCATTCATTTCTGACGGAGTAAAATACGATATCGCATTTGGTAATTGCACAGCTGGTTCGGCATCTGGATAAGAAAATACTCCACACATTGCCATTTGCAGACGTTGCATTGGTGTCGCTGTATGTTGAGTTTCACCGTCAAAATTTTCTTTTATATCAGCGAAAGATGTGAGCGAAGGTGATTCAGTGTCGTCAATTTTTTGTTGATAGGAGCCTAATAAATTGTCATTTTCATATTGTGATAGCCATGGTGGCAGAGTAGAGGTGGTTGGAGATGATAACTTGGACCCCCTTTGTCGTCGTTTGTTACTTTTAATAGTTGCCTCGGTAAGTTTTGAACCATTTTTATCGACGGTGGCTTTGTCACTTTTCCGTCTACTTCGTGTACGTTTTGACTTGCTATTGGATTGCAGCGATTGTTCGCGTATGAATTCATCTTCTATTGCGTCCAAATCATGGCTTACGGAGCTTCTTACAGGAGCCGAGTACAATGAAAAAAGGTTGAAATATTGTTGCGGTTGTTGCATGGATGGTGAAGTTCCAGAGGGCAAATGAAATGCCGTCGACAGGACAAAATGTGATGATGAGACCGTTAACATGATCACAATTATTCTATACAGTCTCATCGAAAACATCATTCTCATTGGATCTGCTCCAACTGCGCAATCGATATTGGCCATTTATCCTATTTTCTCATGCCTGCCGTTAGCTGCTGTGGGTTCTCAAGCGTAGGTTCTACGCCACGTCTATTACGTGGATTGCTCCTGCGATCACTCGGGGGTATGATTAGAAAAACATCATCGTGCCAAGAATGGTTGACAGGCATGAGATGGACATTTCAGGCGGTCAAAAACGTATCAAACTTCCTCTATTGGCTGCTGTGGCTTTGATTTGCATCATTGTTCTTCCATTATAATCGCGTCATCGTTTGGTTTTTGAGGCGGGCGGGCGGGCGGGCGGCGGGCGGCTTTTTTTGTACGAACACGAAACACGAACACACACGAACACACATAAAAACCTCCATGTAAAATAAAACATATATCAACCGAGCCACGGTTCAACTGCAAGACTCTCTTATTATCACGTGATCATGGTAGAAAGCGAAGACGACTACCCTCTAAACTGCGTAGACAGCACAGGCGACGGCTTTTCTGGTTGGTTTGCCATTACCAATCCTCGAAAATGCAATGACTTTTGTTACTGGAGCTTGGAAACGAATTCCACCAATAATAATGATGATGACAATCAAGAGAACGAAGGCAGATATACATCTCGAAATACTGCCAATCCACATCTTACAACTGTGATTTACGATGATGCAAAAAACAACCATGATTCCTCTCCTCCGATAACAACAACAGCGTACTATTGGGTGTGTATTTATGACTCTGCCGATGATAAAACGTTGATATCGCAAGTCAATGGAGAAAAGTGGATTGACACTTGGCACGATCACTTGGACAAATCAGCAATAAACAATATAAACTATGTGCTGAATGATAATAATCATGGTAACGTGCCGTTTCCATATTTGCGGTGTACAAAGGGGGCTGGGGAGGAGCTTCGAACGTACTCCGGGGATGCAGTGCAATCGTATATTTTTTGGCAGAGTTGGATCTTTCTATGCTCTCTTATTATTGTCATACAAATAGCAGCGTTGTACATACGATACAAGAAGCGGAAATCACGTTATGATCGATTAAATGCGTCCAGTACTGAGTCGGTAATAATGAATGGAATTGATGATTTACAGCTGGATGATGATGATGACTCTGCAGACCGTTATGATCGATTAATGTCATCCAATGGGGCTACATTATTAACCGTACAAGAATCGATGGAAATTGAGGAATCTTTCACAGACAACGATCTAACTGGAGTAGGCAATGTAGCTCTGGAACGACAGTTGTCATCGGCCAATGACACTCGTCGCTGCAAATATTGCGCTCCTTACTTGTCGCATAGAGCACTCAGATTACTTCGTGTGCTATCCGTTGTGGCAATGAATATGTTGTTGCTGACAACAATTGCATTCTCGTCGCTATCATTAATGGAGACGCAGTTCCACGTGCAGCTTAGTGAATCTATGGAAAAGTTTACACCTGAGTGTACGAATCCTTATTTCGCCTGCGAAAAAGGTAACAAAGAGATTGATAATCCATCTCCATACAAATCTCCCAATGAGAAATCTTCTGTGAAGAGTGAATCGACAAGTTCTATGGAGCCTTTTTCGTACATTATTGCATCAGATGCTCAATTACATTGGTTCAATGGAGAATTCGCCGAAATGGGAGAGAAAAACATACCATCATCCTGCACTGAGAATGACTCCTGTGGACAATGCACTGCCAAACACGGTTACAATACCAATTTGCGTATGAAACGAGCGTGGGAAATGTTGATGGCGGGCAAAACAGATGGGATGGGTAGACAAGAGGACACGAACTCTTTAAAATCGCCAATTCCTTACACGCTGGTTATGAATGGAGATTTGACAGCATATTTTCATCCTTATCAAAAAGATGCGTACGAGTCAATCTATTCAGACATCGGCGGTTTGAAACAGTACTTTCCAGGACTTGGCAACCATGACATCGAGCACCCTGGTGGAGCCATGTATGGAGGGGATGAATGGATTGGTCCCCCTAACTGCAACGTCGAGCACGCCATCGGATACCTAAAGAGTGGTTTCTGTGGAAAGATTCCTCACTTCCTTCCTGAAAGGATAGTTCGCTACGATCCGTCTAGTTTGGCGTACAGTTGGGAAGAGGGCAGATATCATTTTGTCATGCTTCATTACTATCCAACGTATGAATTGGCTTCAATGAGTTTTCGCTCCTCAATGGTATGGCTTGAGCGTGATCTACAACTTGCGCATGATTCTGGCTTGTCAACAATTTTGTATGTGCACGCAGCTGAGGGGTTGAACCCAGCTATGGAAGATGTCATACTTGGCAAGGGTGTGAAGGCAATCTTCGCTGGCCACACACATAGGTGCTTGCATCGTCGTTGCGACGGAATCTATCCATTGAATAAAGACCAAGTGAACAATTTGGATTCACTAAATACCACTGTTTACCGGTGCCTTCCTGCTGCATATGATGTTTGTAAGGCTCTTGAGTAAGTGACATAACTGTTTGTTCATAGATTGTTTCGTTCGCAAATGGTACTAACTTGGATTTTCCATGTCAGAGGTGGGCAACATTTTGTTCGTATACAAGACACGGCTGCTGAAGTAACTCTCCCGAAAACAAAAATCCACGCCTATGAACGAAAAGACAAGCCACTATGCCCAAAACAATCACCAATTTACATCAACGAAACCGATAATTCTCTTTTATGCCGTCACGTTATGTACAGCGACAAGGACTTTCCATTTGACAAAGCAGACGAAGATAGCAAAACAGAGACAATTCCTGTGTTTTGGAGTGGTTCTTCGTCTTTTGAAACCTTTCTTAGAGCTGACTTTTATTATGATCGTTTTGTTGTCAATGCCATGGCTGCCACTGATGATGGTGTCTCAATTTATACTGCTGTCAATGTTGTGCCAAATGCTCGCATTCCTTTTCATGAGCTGTCTGACCTGGAGGAGACAGTGATATATCTTTGAAGAAGAACTTGGGATGACGGATTGCTGGGAGAATACGTTTTAATGTAGATGAAATCTATTTATATTAAACCTACAGTGACAGTGATGCGCAAACAATACTTTCAGGGCATTATAACACAACGTCGCTTCGCCTGCTCTGGCTGCTTACTTGAGTCCATATCGTACCTAGCAGCGTCCGATTTGCGTTTGACAGCAGGGAACTTCGAAATGTGTAAAGGAATGGTTACAGCGGTGCCTTTTGCTGGTTGATATACTTCGCAGTACAGCAGTCTTGCACGCTCTGCTGCTTGATCTCTTGCTCGTTGACTAAATTTCGACGATACACTGTGAAGTAAGTCCGGATGTGTGGATGGGTCACTTGAGTTTTTTCTGAGATGATTTTGAAACGAGAGGATGGCAGCAATTGAAATACGTTGCTGTATTCTCCGATCTCGTGAGATATCTCGGTTGGTCGTTGTCTTTGATTCAGATGCAACATCAACTTGGGCCAATGATGGTTGTGGAGATTCATAAGTGCCATCGACTGGGGGACAAATGTTACTGCGCAGTGTCGGTTCCTTCTCATCGAAAAGTCGAACAGTTACGGTTGAAGAAAAATGCACTGATGGGACTGTTGCTACTTTTATCATGGTGGGAGAATCGTAAGTAGACATGCTTTTGATTTTAGTGTTGGTGTTCGGTTTTATGAACTCTGTTGGTGCTGCGTGCGGGAACAAGCCCATGCTTGATTGATGCTTAAACTGCTTAGAATAAGAAGGAGAAGCCGTTACGAGGCATTGCGATGTGTATGCACTTTTGTTGTCCCGCTGGCGCTCTGAAGAATACTTAACTACTTAGGACATGAGCCTTCAGCGGCATGCCGGCATGCCTCGGCCGCTGACGTTGAGAAATGTATGCATTTTTTGTTCATTTCATGTCACGCTTGAGGTGGTCGTTTCCGTTCAGGTTTTAACTGTCATCAGACACGCAGTCGTAAGATGCCTTGACTCATAGACTTTTGGTTTTATGTTGTAGAACGAAGAACAAGGGAGAAGTAGTGAGTTGTGTAACGGTTATCCTTCAACCGGTAATCAAGTTAAGCTCAGCATTTTTTACTTCAAGGCATCACTGTTCTATGCAGGAATGACATCTCTATCTGATCCCACAGCATGAAGGCACGTCTTAAAAAATGCCGGAAGTACTTGAAAGGAAACTGCAATGAAATATCTCAGAGATACAACTCAACACAGGCTGAGCAGTTTTGGAAAAAGTAATCAGCCCGGCCAACAAGATTCTACTGTGAATCTATCACCCACCCACAACTAAAAAGGTCGGTACCAAAAGACAAGACTAGATACCCGGTCTTTTTTGCCTTCGCCTTCGGCATGCTGGTTGAGTGTTTCACAGAGTCATGGTAGTTCTTGTCGTTCTTTGCTTGAATTCCATGATCCCTCTCCCCGGGTGCAACTAATACTCATACTTCGATATGCACCAAAACAAAAAGTCAACAGAGCAAAAGAAGCTTCATGGCGCCCTTGTCAGACAATACCACTGAGATGGCTCCGTTGACCGCAGAATTTGAGGACTAATGCCATTCTGACACATTTGACACCAGACTACATTTGTGTTGATATAACAATGTAGAATTTTTGGCTGTGGTGATTCCGCACCGGGGGCTACTAGTACAGTGCCTGTGGACATAAACAGCAATCAAAGGATTTTTGTCAATCCCATCAAAAGGCTAAGTCTATGGTCACCCTATCCAGCATGTTTGTTCTCAGCGAATATTGGAGCTCTGAAGTGGGCCAGCANGCGATGACTGTGATAAAGAGCTATGCATCGGCTGTCGGTATAAAGATTTCAAAAATAATGGTTGCAAATGTTCCGAATGTTTTGGCATAATATGTGCTGCGTTTGATCATGTCAAGGGGTTGCACGATAACGTGAGTCAGATTTTGACTAAAAACAAATGACAAGACAGGAGTCTAAAAATACTACATAATGTTGTAATCAGATACTTTCACTACAAGAACAAGACGTTACAATATCCAATATGCCATGAACTTCAATAGCGCTCTTGTGTATTGAAAGAGTTGCTGACATGTAGTTACACGACTGGATCAATTACGATGCCAATCCTTTCAAGTAAGGAGATGTGCTTATCTGAGGTGCAAGCTTACCATGGTAGAAAATTGTTTAGCCAGTATCAGACTGGCCAATACAATCATCAAATACGGCCGACCGGTATTAGGCCTTACACGTGGCAATTTTCGGACGCCATCTTTCGACCAACACAGAATTTGGCCCCGACGACCGACGATAAATGGCAAAATAGATGATAGAAGCGACGACACAATACACAATAATACCAATATGAAGTGCCTGATCCTCTCTCTCCTTGCCTCTACGGCATGCGCCTTCGTGTCTCCCAGCAGCAGCAGCAGTGGAAGAATACAGCAATTATCACCCTCATCATCACTGGCATCAACTGCCTACAACCCATGGATGATGCCCGACGAACCGGACCAACAACCAGAAAAACCTCAACCCAAACCACCCAAGCCATCTCCCCTCCTCCCCACAGTTGACGGTGCCTCTGGTGGTCAACTCGATGTAATTTCCCGTCTTCTCAAAGATCGTATCCTCCTCCTCGGAACTGACGTTAACGATGAGGTAGCCAATGTCCTCGTGGCCCAACTGCTCTATTTGGCCAACGAAGATCCCGAGGCCGACATCACCCTTTACATCAATTCACCCGGTGGATCCGTCAGTGCCGGTCTTGCCATTTACGACACCATGCAATTCATCCCCTGTGACGTCCAAACAGTCTGCTTTGGTATGGCTGCATCCATGGGTGCCTTCCTCCTCGGAGCCGGCGCACCCGGGAAACGTAAGTCACTTCCCAATTCACGCATTATGATCCATCAACCACTTGGGGGCGCTCAAGGCCAAGCCGCCGATATTGAAATCCAAGCGAAAGAAATTTTATTCGTCAAGGCGTGTTTGAATAAATATATCGCTCAGTATTGTGATCAGCCCGTGGAAAAGATTGAGGAGGATACGGATAGGGATTTCTTTATGACCCCGTATGAGGCATTGGATTATGGTATTATTGATGAGGTTATTAAGACGAAGACTAGTCATATTCCCTTGCCGGCTATGCCTAGTTTGAAGTTTTAAGTTTTTGGAATAGATATGGCTGGATAGATAGAAGAGAGATATTATAAAGAGCTCTTGTGTAGAAGGAAACGAAGGTTTTGTGTGGATGTCAATAAATTGACACATGGGCATGAGAGTAGATGTTGGTTATAATGATATTATTTGACAACGCCAACTGGAAAAAGTAGAGTAGAGGAGGTTTACGGAGGAGGAGGAGGAGGGGGGGGGGGGGGTCAAATATCTTACTCTTTGTTATCATCCTAACAGAGAGTGAGAACCTGTGTACATTGAGATACTTCAGTATGTGTATGTGTGATCAAATATAAAACAACATTTTCTCTCTTGCTTAAATCTTTCTAGAGATTCCACTACACACTACAATAACATCTTCTTTCTTCTCAAATATTATATACTACTATCAATACCAATTATGAACCCCTCTCAACGCTTCCTCCACCAAATTCTCAATATTACCTAATACTCTACCCCACAAGACATTCTCTCTCAAACTTTGTTCCAATACTGCCACTGTATCACTTACCGTCACCACCACTGTGCCATTATTGTTATTCGTAGTAGTAGCAGTATCATTATTCTTGAAAGAAGAAGAAGAAGAAGAGGAGGAGGTGGAGGAGGAAAACAAACTGGTAATATGCTCATCACCCGCATTCACTTTGTCATGATACATTTTTTCGTACCGTGTTGCAATCTCCTCCCTCTCTAAAGGTGACAGTATTACGTCTTGATTATTATTCCTCTCCATAACAAACTCGAGGAATTTTAATATGGATAATTTCGGTTGATGGATGAAATTGTCCATTGATAAAGTTAATACTTGTACTTTCGACTCTTGTTGATGTGGCAACGTATGTTGATGATGGATATGTATTTGTTGTTCCAATGTTTGTAATTGACGTAATTTGATGATATTATTGGCCATACGCAATATATCTCCTCCATGTCCCAACATTAGATATGTAGTAGCAAGTGCCAATCCTTCGGGGGGGGATAAGTTCAATAAATGGATGTAAAATCCTGGACTACCTTGTATCTTGTTGTAGAGTGTGTGACATAAATTTTGTATGATTGGAAAATCATCATATTCCATTAATCGAAATGATCCAGGACTTGTGAATGTCTTCATGAACAAATTGGCATATATAATAGCTGATTTATCTTCCACAGCGCATGGGTTGGTACGTTTGACCCAATTTTCCCCCTCTGGTAATGGATCTTGTGAGTGATACTTGTAGTTGCTAATAGCCATATGAAATGGATTACGTATAAGATGAATAATCTTGACAGCACGTTTGTTATTTGGTCGAGTTAATAATTCTGTGGCTAGCACCTCAATATCACAAAAGAAGTCGGGTGAAGATTGAACATATACTGTATACGGGTGAAGTGTTAGATGGGGACATTTGGTCGTAGTGTCAAATTGTCGTTTGGGGAATCGATCAATGTAGTTCCGTTGAATGGAGGGGTCATTGTGGATGAGTATGTCACGCAAGTTTTGAGTTAGGACGTGTCCTGATTTGTGGTAGTGGATAATTAGATAGGCGTAGCCTTCGGATGATGATGATGATGATGCATCGATATTATTATTATTATTATTATTATTCGACTGTAGTAGCTGCAGTGGCTGGTATACTGTTGTTGTTGTTGTTACAGACAGCCTCCGTAATAAAGACGACGACTTGACGACGACACTAGCACCACTGTTCTGACTCTTATTATTGGCGTCATAGCGAAGAAGTATGCCCAGGAAAGATAGGGCCATCAAGGCCGCCGTCGTTAGTAGGCAACGAGTTTTCCTTCTTGCCATATTCGTAATAAAGTATGATGATGGTTGTAGAAACAATTAAAAAGTGACCTAAAAAAAAAATAGTATGTTGACATGATGTATGACAGATAGACTATTTTTGGATGACTTTTTCTTTACGGCGAAGTGACATGTGAGAGATGCGAGGGAATTCGGAGCAGATGTCAATTTCCACGTTGGCATATTATTATTATTTGCCCCGCATGCATGCATCCAAAAAAGAACTTAATCGAAGTTCGATTATTTGATCTATTATAAACGCACGCCTAAATAATATTACCATATATAATGGTCTTGTTTCATTATGTATTATAAAAAAAACCACAATAGAAACGAAGGCAATAGAATATATATACATAATATAACTACTAATATATAGTAGCAGAGTTATAGTTGTTGTGTTCACCAATCATCATCAGCAAGAGGCAGGCGAAATTATATATCAGAACGACCAACAAAGTTAGTGAGCAACAAGAATGAAAAAGATGTTGAACACATCATTATCATCATCATTGTCGCAATGGAAATTATCCCAATTGATTCTTGTCTTCCTTGCTGCTGCATCAATATCATCATCATCATCATCAATACTCGTTCCAAATGAGCATTTATTAGTATGTCATGCCTTTGGAAAGAAAAAGATTCGTAGTAAGCAACAACTAAATGGTAATAATAACAATAATAATGCCGGTGTGTTGTTGTTGTTGAGAGATGATGATGATGATAACGATGATCGGCGTTATCAGCGTCAGAATACAAAGATGACTTTCAGTAGCAGTATACTTCGTCGTCGTCGTCGTGAGGAGGAGCATCATCATGAAAATCATCATCACTCGTCGATTATTCGAAACTGTCGTGCCTATTATGATACCATGGAAGAGACCAGCAGCAGCAGCAGCAACAACAGCATCTTTTACGATTCATTCTTACTCTACCGAGGGGGAGATAATACCGATAATAACAACACTGTCGAAGACAACAACAACGACAATAACAATTATTATCATTATTCCAAACAAGAAGACAAAGACACAACGGCACTCACTACAAATAATATCAACGAAAACAAAAATGACGAAAATGATACCACTGCCGCAGAAGCAGCAGAAGAAAAGAAGAAGAAAAATGAGGAGGAATTAGACACGACGACGACGGAAACGATTCATGTGTCACTTCACAGCACCACCCAAAGTTATGCAGCAGATGCATCATCATCATCTTCTTCTTCTTCTTCCCAAAAGGTAAAAAAACATAATGGAAAGAAATTTAATGCAGTGGGTGATCCTGATGGGAATGATTCATCTTCCGATTCAGAGAGTGATGATGATGATGATGATGAAGAAGATGATGTTGTTGAACAAGAACGGAAACGTAATAGTAATAAGGTGGTGGGTTTGAAACAAGAAGACGAAGGAAAAGAAGAAGAAATCGAAGAAAATAAGGATAGTTTTGAAGTTATGATGGAATTGGCATCAAGGAGGGAGAATATGAAACAACAGATTGATGAGATGGAGAAGGAATTATTATTGAGTAGAAGTAGAACAGGAAGAAGAAGAAGAACAGGAGAGGAGGATGCGGATGGTGGAGTTGGGAAAGATTATAAGAATGATATTGATGATGATGATGTGGACATGGATTTAGAGTTGGAAAGTGGTGATGCGGCTGTTACCGATGATGACGAATGTGATGATAATAATAATGATGATGATGATGATGATGCATCGCATGAGTCTACTACATCGTATCATTTAGCGGGGACGGATATTATCAAGCAAGATGATATTTTAAGACGACAAAGGAAATATAAGCGTGGGGCAGTATTCAAGAAGGACAAGGACGTAGCGGCTACGAAAAAAATGAACGGTGGTAACAGTGACACAACAACAGCAACCGCTGCCAATACCTCGTCATCGTCATCATCATCACTATCCTCTGTCAAAACAACGATTGACTCTGCTACCATGGACAGTCTTCTAATATCGGCATTCCAATCTATGGTATTTTTACCACCACCCATGCCCCGATTGCCGTCCCCAGAGGGATCCGTTTCTCTACGTAATATTGATGTTTCGTCACGACGTAGATTAGATCGTAGGACTTTGTATCATGGATTATTGGCCGAGTTGGGTGGGTCACATCATCCATCTTCATCATCATCATCCAAGACGAAGGAACCTAATGTGGTAGATTCCACGATTCGACGAAAATACTTGGATACGGAAACAACACGTGCACTCAAGGGGGCATTGAGTTTGGCATGTCAGCCTCGATGGAGACAGAGGTTGATGATAGGTCCGACTGCGACTACTAGAACTTCAAATAGTAGTGCCAAGCAACCTACGGAATCTAATGAGAAGACATCGTCTCCTCCTCCTGCTGCTGCTGCTGCTGCTGCAGAAGATGATGAAGAGGAAGATGAGGAAGAGGAGTATGCCGATGAGGAAGTTCCCGGTTGGTGGTATCGAGGTGGTGTATGTCTCTTCCCCCCTGCTGATGAGGACGAGACATTGTTGTCCAATGGTCGTAGGGACACAAGCAATAATAGAGGTTTTCAACAATCCCCACAACAATTCATGCCCCCAAGTGGAATGAATATGGATGGTGATGATGGTCATGGGAGTTTCTTTGGTCCAGGTCTCAACAACAACAATGATGAAATGGGCGTCGGAGGAAGATCCGTTCGGCCGTGGAAATGTACCATGGGAATGCAGGAGACGGTGGCCATGGCGTTAGCACATTCGTTATCGTGTGGATTGGCACTTATTGATGATGAGGCCTTGGCTTCAGTTCGCAAGTCTGTAGAAGCTTCGTTGGTGGATTTGGCAGCCGCACATGGTGAAGATGGTGAAAACCAACCCAGAATCAGTCCCGATGAATTGCGAAACGCAGCATTGTTGGGGCATTTGGTGCGTCTTGCCAATGAAGGAAAGCTGAGTACACATTGTGGTGATGACATTACTCACGAGAAGAAGAAACACTCATTTGGAAGAACATCCGATCGCATGGAGAGGGATATGAAGTTAGGCTTGGACGATCCAAATGATGATCTCGCAGTAGAGAGTTTGCGTTTAATGAAAGAAGATGAACGCACTTGGTATGAAAGTGATTCAATTGACGACAAGGAGACTTCTTCTCCTCTGCCGTTGGTGTTGTTTGTTAGATCTGATTCTTCGTCTGCCATACTCAAATCCAAGTCTGCGGTTGAGTGCTTGGCCCATGAATGCGTGAATAAAGAGGGCATCCACCTCCTCATGTTGGGTGGTAAGGGAATCGATGCGTCTACGACAGTTCTGCCTGATAAGAACCAGGTGGGTGCCAGTAACGGTAGAATGAAGCGGCAGCAGGCAACACCCAATCAACAAGGGAAGCCATTTTCATTCATGTCCAACTTCCCTCCCGGCTCCCCCGAATTCAGCGCCCAAATGCAAAATAATCAGAACGGTCAACCATTCAACCAAGGATTTAGCTCAAACAACATCAATGCATCCGGCGTAAATGACCCCGAAGGGTCAAAGCGTTTCAATATCTTTTTGGCGAGAACGGTGGATCAGTTTGGTAAGCCTCAAATAATGGGAACCATTGCCCCACCACAAGCAGGCAATCTTTTCCCGACGATTTTATCGAACATGGCCATACAGAACCTTCAAAAGATTAAAGAGGAAGGTATTGACGAAGATAATGAGCAGCAGGCAATGTTCATTAGACAAATGGAAGAAATCGTCAGCCAAGCTCAGAAAATGGCTGATGAGGGTGAGAAGTCTCCCGATGCACCAAATGCAGCCTTTTTCAACGCTACTATCAATTCTCCTTTTGGAAGCGAAGTTTTCAACAATATCATTGACCAGGGTGAAAACAGTCCGATAGGCGGACAATTCAATCCTCCAGAAGCTGTCCGGAGAGCTATTCAAGATGCTATGTCCGGTGTCATCGACCGTTTGGCCCAGATGACATCTTCTCCAGCAGGAGGAGGAGTCCCAATGAATATTGCTAAAGCTTTCTCGCAGGTGCTTTCCAATGAAAACCTCCGCCGTGGAATAGCTGAAAATTTGTCACGCGCTGCCCCAGCACTCATCGATCCTAGATGTCAAGGTGTGATGCTTTCCGTTTACGTCCCCCCCGGTGTAGATCATGCTAATGTTGGCATGATGCCAGGTGATCAATTCAAGAACCAAAAACAGACGCAAACACAGCAACGACCAGCTGACAAGAGCAATGATCTACCTCATGCCCACCATGGCATGGGAGGTTGGCTGAATAAGATATTATCATCATCTTCCGATAAGGGTAAAAGCTCTGAGGAAGAAACGCCGCCAGTTCCAGCGTCAGCACATCAGAAGGCTTCCGATGCGAGCGAGGTGCAGGAAATTGCTACTGAAAGATTTTCGTCGGAAGAGTCTCAAGATCCCTCACAGTCTACAAAAGGAACGAGTGCTAAAAAATCTAGTAGGAAGAGCAAACGCAAGGAACGAATGGACCGTGCGCGGACGTTGGCAGTAGCAGCGGCTGCATTAGCAGGATCTAAGAAGGAGCAAAAAGAAAGAGAACGTCGACAGCACGTAAAATTGACACAAGAACAAAAGGCACAAAGGAATTTGACTCGCCTGCAGGCTCTCTGTCGCAATGTTCCCATTCCAAATCCGATTGACCCTGTCCGACTAAGGGCATGGGATGCGTGGGCAGACAGGGAACAAGGCTCGGTTATCTTCCGAAAGAACCGAGGCGTCCTCGCCTCAAGTCTCAATCAGAGAAATTTGAGTATCGATGACGCTTCCGGTACAAAGGGTGCAGGAATAGTACTGCGACAGATGATGAGCGTGAAAGATATCACTGAAGAGATGGATGATATTATCAAGTGCGCTGTAGAAATCGAGGCTGGAAAGAGCCAAAGACACCACGAATCGCCGTGGGGTGTGGCAAAAGCATCTGCTGGCAGCAAATACAAGCCTTCGAAGGATAAAACGTTGGCGAACTTCCTCCTCGATACAGATGAGTCGAAGCCAGATGTCACTACTCAATTTATCCACCCACACAGCCTCGAGTCGGCGCTGTCCTTGATATGTGGTGTTAGTCCTTCGCCTGGGTCTCACACCTCGGCGGCATCATCTTCGGGCTCACTGGCTTCCCATCGAACCAAGGAGGATTTGATGGCACTTGCGCAAGACAAGCACGAAAGGGCACTCATACCGAACTGCGTGACTCCACAGGATATTGGAGTTACCTACGACATGATTGGTGGATTAACCGAAGTGAAAGAATTACTTCGCCAGAGCATAACCTACCCTTTGAAGTTTCCGCATTTGTACAGCGAAGGTATTGCAAGGGAGGCAGTGAAAGGAGTGCTTCTATTTGGTCCGCCCGGAACGGTAAGTGAACACTGCTGTCACATATTTTGGAAGTTCCTTTCGTCACCCAACTCATTAATTCTGGCCTTTTTCATCTATTAATTTCAGGGGAAGACTATGCTTGCTAAGGCAGTAGCTACTGAAGGAGGGGCCAGTTTCCTGAGTGTTGATGCGTCGTCTGTTGAAAACAAATGGCTTGGGGAATCAGAGAAAAATGCAAAAGCTGTGTTCACATTAGCCCGAAGGTTAGCACCGTGCGTGATTTTCATCGACGAAGTTGATTCTCTTTTGTCCAGCCGCGAAGGTAGTTCGGACGATTCAGCGCATGGGACACTAACGAGTGTTAAGACGACAATGATGAGTGAGTGGGACGGACTTAACTCGGGAACAAATGGAAAAGGCGAGGCAGGATCAGATCGTGTGGTAGTTATTGGATCGACCAACCGGCCATTTGATTTAGATGAGGCTGTCCTTCGGCGGTTTCCACGAAGAATATTAGTTGATTTGCCGGATCTGGAAACAAGAAAAGAGATCCTTGAAGTAACTCTGGCCGAAAACCGACTAGGTCCCGACGTTAACTTGACTATGGTTGCGGAGAGATTGGAGGGATACACAGGATCGGACCTGAAAGAGGTATGCAGAGAAGCAGTCGTCCAAATCAGTCACGAACAAGCAAGAATATTGGATAGAGGAGAACTCTTAGACGAAAACGACGAGGAAGAAACCTTTGAGAGTTCCAGTGGTGGCTTTCAAATGTTGAGACCAGTCACCATGCGAGACTTTGAGAACGCAATGCGCAAGTTGAAGCGCAGTGTTTCAGAAACTGGTAAGGAGCTAGCGAAAGTTTGGGATTGGAACGATGAATACGGGGAAATAAAGAAAACAGGCAAACGAGATGTTCTTCCTCAGATGATGAACATGTTTTTATAGAGCTAGAGATGATATCATATCTACTAACTAATATCTAAAATGGATTTTCTTTCTTTCTTCATTGCTCATATGTTCAACTGATAGTGGTCTGAATGCTGCTCCTGTATGCACCATCAAAAGTAGCTAGATACTTACTGTGGAGGCGTTTTTTTGACCGATAGTACTTCTTACCGGTCCGGTTAGGCATGGTTGTTTGAGGCCTGAAAGGGCGTTGCAGATGCGTCGTCAAGGGAATGGCGAACAAACCCACTAAGTCGCTCTTCAATTGCGGGTGCGTTCTCAGCGATGGCACCTAGATCGCTTTTCATGCGCTGCCGACGACCACCGTATCGCATCGTACCAGCGTTCATGTCATACTGTACCACAGGGGCTGCCCCAATTAAAGCAGCTTCTTGTGCCACAGTATCTTCTTGCCACATATCCAAACCACCCACCGTGGGGGAACTGACCATTTTGGTTCGCCTACGCCTCAAGCCTTCATTGGCCCCAGTGCCTGACACTTCTGGCAACGGCTCGGGTGTCTGCATTTCCACCTCTTCAGCCGCGCGCTCTCTCTCCTTTTCTACCTGAAAGAACGAAAGCGGACCACTGCTCAGCATTTTCTGCCGTACTTTCCTCATTATCGGCACGTCGTCTACAAGTGTGTCAATATCCTCCTTCTTCTTTAAGGCTTCAGCTGCTTCCCTAGCAAGATCATCACCTTGTTTTTTCCTAAGAGCGTCTACCATGGGCACCCACTGCACTACGTTGATTTTTGCATCTACCAACTCAGGACAAGAAAGTAAATGCTCTCGTATCTCTCTACACCTATTTGCTACAGTGTCATCGAGGGGAGTAGTCTCAGCGATGACCTCGAGCTCCAAGGCAGCACCAGGATGATTTGCGTCATCTTCCTTGGCTTCTTCGAGTTTTCCTTCACCTCTTGTCGGAATTGAGAGCTTGCGAATTGCTTTCTCAACATCTATGAGTGTCTTGCTATCGACAGCATATATTTCCGTCGCTACGACGGCATGCAAACCTCGAGGAGACCAGCTCCTTTGATCAATTACAAACAAGCCAATCGAATTGATATATCTTTTTATCGAGTCTTGCATACCCGGCACAAGAGAAGAACGAATTTGGATGTTGACATGCAGTGGTCCTCGCCCTCCAACAATACTGCTATCCAACTCTTGCTTCTCAAGAAACTTTGCAGCTGAGTGATTGTAGTGTCTTAGCACTAATGTCAAAATGATTGGTGACGTGATACAAGCCAAAAGCACGGCCCAAATGATAGCTGAATACAACTCTGGATCTAACAGTGCATTCCCTATTCCAAAGGCTGCAATGATGAAACTGAATTCCCCTCTGCACGTCATGGCTACTGATGTAATGAGAACATCCCGAGTGAATGGATTGAAAGGGTAATTCTTTGGTAGCGTTTCATTGTACTTGGGAGCAAGGAGGCCCACTGGTAACTTTCCCAGAACAGCCAAATAGAATCCAAAGCCCCATGCAATCACACTTTTGTTACCAAACATTCTAATTGGAACTTGGAAGCCAATGGATGCAGAGAAGAATACGCGCAGCAACCATTCCATCACCGGTCCCGCTTCACTTACAAACGTATGGTGTACGCCTTCCACCTGAGAAAAGGCCAACCCTGCAAGAAAGGCACCAGTCAAGTAAGATGCTTTGGTGTAGTACATCATTGGAAGATAGGCTAATACGAGGAGCCACAACAGAGCAAACGCCACATATGGACGAGTTTCGGGTTTAAAACGCGGTAGGATGACTTTCTCCACGAAGTAGGGAATGACAGTGAGTGCGGCAACTCCAAGAAGAATCAGCCACCCAATTGCCGAGATGATTGGTATGAAGTAGCTGAAGAGAGGGGGGTTATCAAGTACTAATACCTCCAGCATACTCAGGATGATCAAGCCAATCATATCGTCGATAACTGCACTAGCAACAATAAGTTGACCAACGGGTGTATTCAATGCCTTACCCCCACTGAGTGCGTTGGCCGCCACTCCCAAACTTGTAGGTGAAAAGCACGCACCCGCTGCAATGGCTGATCTGATCGATTGATCCCCCTGTGCCAGCGTAACTCCCAATCCAATAGCAAATGGAATAATACTACCCGCGATTGCAATCAAGAAAGGTCGAATCCCAGCCTCCTTTACCAGGGCAACATCCAATTCCACACCAGCCTCCACCAACAGTAGGATCAAGCCAAGGTCACCAAGTAAAACCATACTCTGTGGAAAGGGAACATAATCTGCTAAAGGGGGGCCAAGTAAGAATCCACATATAATTTGCCCAACTAGAGGAGGTATACCAATATAATAGGCGATTTCACCCATGATAAATGAAACACCTAGAAATATAAGTGTATCATACGTATCCTCGTAGCTTACTTCGATGCTAAGTTCATGAGCAAGCTCTTCTGCGGAGGATGATGAGCCCTCTGCGTCATGATGTGATGTGTTTGCTTCTTCTTCTCCGTGTAAATCAGACGATGCTGCTGCTGCTGTTGTCTCTGTTGTTGCTTCCGCTTCTACTGCCGCCGAAAGAATTCTCGAATAGGAATTTTTCGTTTGATACAAGTGTTTGTAGGCATGATAGAAGATACTTTTGAAGCGCCTATCTTTGGTCGTTGGTCGAGAGAAGAGAGGTTTGATGATGATTGGCGCTACATCTGATAGAGTTGATGAACTTGTACTGATGATGTCATCAGCGATGACAGTGTCTTTGTGTTGACCTCGTAGAGTTGTGGATGATTTGGCTCTGGTGCGATGTGCCTGCCACCCGATGGAACTTAAGAAGCATGATAGAACGAGGAAGTGTGCGATGCGGGATTTAAAGGTGGAGGATGTTGCGGATGCTCTAGTCATGGTAGGAGTAATTGGTTGGCTGACGCCATAGGTCGATGCTCGGGTTTGTGACAGAGGAACTTTGTGAATTTGTGGATATGTGCTGTATTATCTAGAGAGAGAGAGAGATATGATACGTGTTTGATGTTGATTCTGAGTGGGAATTTGGAACTCAATGAGATAATGCATGCAGCTACATAATATTATGGTAGGTACCTATGTCGGCATCAGATACTATCAGCTATCTATGGTACCTTTCAAGAATGAAAAAAAGTAATACATTGACACAATGCTTCAAGTCTTCAATCCAATCCACCATTTTAACTACGCCAACAATAACAATATAATAATGGAAGCGCACCAAAAACATGATTTCATCAAAGCCATCATCTCCATTTTCTGCCTTGGCTTTGCAATTCTTTGGTGGATCAGTCCGATCGCAAACAAGCACGTTTCCACCATAGCCACCATCAACAACACTTGCGACAATCCATCTTGTCTACGATGTCATTCTACCTCACAACAACACCGACAATCTTTCCAAAGAAATGTAATGATGTTACGCCGGTTAGTGCAACATGAGCCAGATCTATTCCTTGGTATGAGGAATGAGATTTGGGAAGAGGTAGCGATGTTAGAACAGAGATTTGAAAGAAGTGATCATTACAACAACGGGGCATTATTACAGAAGATCTTGGAGTTATTGAAGAGGATACGGCATACCTTTATGAAACCGAAATCATCTAATGACACAGCAACATGTAAACAAGAAGTGATACCTCTATCACCTCAACCGGGACAAAATCCGACAGTCTTTTTTCTACAACGATTGGAGGCAATTCCACTTCACAACTTGGAAACATGCACAAAACGGCACTGTCCTTGTATACGATTGTGGAAAGAAGTACCAAGAATCCCTAATTCACCGCCAGTAAAGCTTACTGGCGATTTAGATGCATTGAAAACTTACTTTTCTGTAATTCGAAAGGAGCTACTAGATGTCATACAAACAAATACTACAACATTATTTCTGCCATTTGATTCAGCCGTGTACAAACTTGCAAATGATAACCTTGATGATCGACAACAACTACAACAACAGCTGCAGCAAGCAGAATGGTCATCAATCTATCTTTACCGGCAAGGAATCAAACAAGTAGAAACATGCAAAAAATACTTCCCAATAACCACAAACATAATAGAAACAATGTGTCCTCATCGCATGAGTGGGTGTGGTTTGGGATCTGTCTACTTTTCGAAATTGAAACAAAATACGAAAATCGTTGAACATTGTGGACCGAGTAATGTAAGGTTGAGATGTCATTTACCACTGTTTGTGCCAAGTAAGACTAGTGTTGGGAGTTATCTGAGAGTTGCCGAGCGCTGCATATGTTGGGAAGAGGGAGAGCCTATCTTGTTTGACGATAGCTTTTTGCATTCGGCGGTATATGTAGGAAGCGGTGACACCAGCGCAAGCAGTACTGGGGATAGAATAGTCCTCATTGCAGATTTGTGGCATCCATCACTAGCAGTATCAGATAGAACTGCGTTGGCTGTACTCTATCCGCCAGGATCTTAGTACTACTGGTTGCGGATAAACTACAAGCTAGTTAGATGCATAATAAATTACTTTCATAAGTTCAGAATTTCTATTATAATATCATGACGATTCCAAAGAGGTTCCTCTTATTATTCTACACTTTCTTTTCTCGACCTATCTAGCATATAGCAGTGGGATGTATGCTCACTTCTGGCAGTTGTTGTTGGGACAATAATTGTTTTGGTGATTAGAATCACCATCACAACAATTCAACGGGACGCATCCAGCAGCGACTCTGGTTTGACCTTTGGGGCAGCATGTTCCTCCTTGATAGGTCCCCCAACACGTTTGACCGAAGTAATATCCTCCATTTCCATCCTCGCAGCATCGTTCAGAAGTATTGTCACAAAGTTGGACTTCGGCTTTGTATTCGCCGCCGCCATAATTGCAAATCAAGGATGGGGGACGGTAGGATGGAATGTCACTTCCACACAACGGTAAATTCCCGTCCACGTTGCAAGTAGCAGGAAGATCAGTGCAGCCAGCGAGCTCTTCGAATGGAAAGTTGCGTTCGCGGAGAAGACGACCACCATCAGATACACATGCCTTGTTTCGACAACTGAATCCAGCGCAGCATAAATTTTTCCCATTGCATACTCCTGGGTTTTCACACTTGGTGGGTTCGGGAGTTAACGGATGAGTTGGCGCTGGGGTAGCGACAGGTGACCTAGTGCCGCAGGAGTAAGGAATAGGGCTCGATGTGGGTGCAGGGGTTAATGCTGCAGTTGGATTAGGAGTGGGATTAGGCCCATTATTGCCACCGCCACCGCCGCCGCCCTTGCCAAGAAGGCGTTCCTCTTGGTCGGCAATGAAACCGCGTAAAACACCAGCGGATGCAGAGGTGAAAGGAGCATTATCATCTTGGTGCGCCCATGTCGAATGGGCTACGGCCATCATCATGGCGATCGCAAGGGAGGCAGTTGATGCTGAGGCCTTCATTATAAGTTTTGTTTTGTTATGAGCTACTTCACTAATATGGTGGTGGTTGTATCTCATGGGGAAGTCGAGGCCTTTTCTCGATTTTCAGCATTAGTGAACGACTGCGACAGGATGTCATCAAAGTGTTGTCGCAGGGTCGGTCTAAATGGAGAGATCAAAGTACGTACATGGAGGCAGGTCTCTACACGTGAGATTTTGTAAACAGGGATTTGCAAATCCTTTTACAGAACTGTGCCGCAAGTGTCTGAAAGGTTTCTCCGTACGCGCTACGCTACAATACTCTCAAGTCATGTAAATAGAAGTAAAAGTAGCTGGTGCAAGGTGCAATATCTAATGCACGGCGCCAGAGGTCATCTATCATCCGGGTTTTGGGGTGGTTTAAAACAGCCTCGTGGAAAGGAATTTATGAATCATTTAATTTGTTATTTATTTGTTTATCTTCATATTACTCACGAAGCTACAACAATTCGTTCACTAATCAATAACGAAGACAGTTTCAAGAAGATGGAGTCGCATATTTTGTACATGGGAATTAATACATTGAACGCGCTGCTCTCTAACCTAGGCGGCGTCATGAGAACCGTGAATCGACATAACACACCGGCATTACTTGCAAAGCATGCGATGACATATTTTTCAGCCACATACAAAGATACAACAACACCGTCGTGCTTAAGCAAATTAACACAGCAAACACCCAACTACATCACCGTTCCCAATCAAATAGAGGCGAACAATGAATCTCTCTCTTTCTCTCTTCACCGCCACCGCCGCTCTCCTCGTCGGAACCACCGCTGCTCAAAACGGTGCCCAGTGTCTTTACAATCACCACTTTACCGATGGGACTTTCATCATCGATCAAAATGGGTCGTCCTACAAGTGAGTATTTTTGGGGGTGCCGGTTTGCTCAACAGTCGTAAATATCGTTTACGCTTGTGCTGACAACGCCAACTTTCTATAAACGCAAACCACACACAAACACAGGCTCTGCGATGACATCGTCTTTTGTCCCCACAATATCGACGACATTCAGACGGCCTCCGATGAACAGATCGCCGAGGCATTCGATCCCATCGCGCAGGGAAATCCCAAGTACAACAACAATGAGTATGCACTTGGGTTCTTTGCGGCTATTGCCGTACAAGCCGATGATGTGTCGCTTTCTCTCAATGGCCACTCTATTTCACAGTGTGCAGAGCATGCGTTGATGCAGCGCTTCTTTGCGGTCATCGAGTTGGCATCTGCTCCGTTCATCCCCGGTGCTGGACCTCACAACTTTGTGAGTAATAAGTTTACACCCGCAAAGAACTTTTATTTGAACGGCCCTGGAGTTGTGGGCTTGTCTTCCCACCATGGTATTCATGGAAACGAGAACGTGAATATCCGTATCACGGGTGTTACATTCAAGGACTTTGAGGTCGGAGCTGTTAGTTTGAACAATGTGAAGGGATTGGAAATCAAGAACTGTGATATTCCTAACAATCGTCAAGATATTCCTGTCTTGGGAAGTTTTTCTGCCGCTCTCAAGATTCGCCCTTACCTCAAGCGTCTTAAGGAAATAAATCCTGGCTACTCCATGACTCTTGGTGGCACCGTCAAGTCTGTTCAGGATGTGTACAACACACTAGTCGGACATATTGCCAATGTCTACAAGGATGTCATGGAACAGGGCGAAATAAACGACCGCACGCACCCTGATGAGTTCAAGCTCTACAACAACCCTCACCGAGTGATTGACGGACCTTGTTATGTCTTCTTAGTACACGGCAAGGGCCCTGCCGTTGGAGGGTTTGGTTTTGCCCAAGCTACTGACGCATCCGCCCTTTCCAGTAACGTTGCCATTCTCAACAACAAGGCACAGAACATCAGATGCTTCACCAATGAGGTTCTTGCTTCTGTAAGTGAGGGAAGAGTTCAGAACGATGCTCGTGGTGCTATTTTGCAGTTCTACAACTCTCTCGAAGAAGCTTACATCGGCATGGACGGATCATCGGGGAAGTACACTGGTAATGCCAACCTTGATGCTCAAATCATGGTCGGAAAGGCGCTCAACCAAGGTCTACTTGGTGACAACGTGCTTCAAACGAATGTGAACACTGTTAGCCTGCCCTTGATTGCGTGGGCCGAAGGTAGTAATACCTCATTTACTCCCAATTTCAGATGCAATGGTGACTCCATGCATCACGTGGTCAAGGGCAGTGTCATGATGCGAGTTGAAGGCAGCCATGGCGTGAACATCCAGGGTAACACCATCGATAACGTTGAAATCCTCAGTAAGGGCCCAGTTGAGCTGTGCGTAGACTATCACAAGGGAGCCTCTTTCGTCGACATGTCCGATCGTATGCTTGCCGATCTCCGAGGTATTAGTCTCGCGGCAGTTACAGCCTACGACAACGCTCTCACCAGTGGAAATGATGCATCGACGATAACCCACAACACCATCACCAACTTCAAGTCACAATCGGCACATCTGATTGCTGGTATTGACATTCAAGGTGTTACACAAGGTATAAACATCGAAAACAATTACGTCAATCTCAATGCAACTGTTGGGGATGTTTCCGGTGACAAGTGGATCGGAATGCGTATTCGTCAGTCTGCCGAGGCCATCTTAGTCAAGAAAAATAATAACTTCGTGCAAGGGGAGGTCAAGGAAAGCCGCCGTAAGCTTCCTGAATACCACCCCCGGCCAGGAGGCGAATTAGAATGGCCTAACAACGGATGCCCTTACGGGCATTAAAAGCTCGTTTGTGCAATTTAGAGAACTCATAGAAATAGTGTCTTAGCGGGACATGAATAATTTTATAGGTGAAAAATTAAACTGAATTGCTGTATCGTTCAGCTTATTGTAGCAAGCACCCATCATTATTTTGTCTATAACGTGACGTATTTCTAGACAAACCTGTCTGAACACCGCCATCATATCGCGATGGAGTACTGCAATAGGATGAAAAGTTGTTACTGCGTCCATAATTGATCAACAAACCACATTATTTCCTAAGCTACTTAAAGCAAAAGGCCAGTATCAAGACGGTGCATTCCTTTCACTCGGCGCCTTTTGAAACACATGTGACTCAACAAATGGATCAGCAACCTCTCGATGATTACGAGCAGCTACAGCCCACCATTCCAATTGTGAAAAGGTGCGTGAACAATATTTTTTCCATCGCTCTTCTTCGTCGTTTTCTGACGACGAAGACGTAGTAACTGCAATACTACCATCACGATTGAGCACCTCCTGTGCCTTTGGGATGTGGATCATGGCAGAGACGGGTAAGCATCCGAGTTCACTTAGGGTAGTTCGAAGTGCTACACCGGCTCTTGCTCCTCCCCATTGACCAGCAGAGTATGTGACTGAAATAGATGCATAGGTGCTGGGTGAGATGATAATGTTTGCATGTCACATTATGTTGCCCCTAACTTCTCTCAACCTCTAAGTCAAATCATCATCTTGATGCAGTACTAAATGATGTTGTACACTAACTTACCAATTGCACTGGGCTTGAACGAAAAAGTCGACGAACCAAAATGATTCAACACATTCAATAATGCCGGAGATGGTGAATGATTATACTCCGGTGTAACACAAACATATGCATCTGCCCGTTGCAATATCAATTGACACTGTTGTAATTCTTGTGGAACTTTCGCAGGTGCAAATCCAAAGATTGGTTTTTGTAACAATGTGAATTGTTTTGGATCAATGTGTGTTATGGTGTGACCACGTGTTTCAAGTGTGGTTTGGATGAAGGTGTTCACACGCGGACCGAGGACTGTTGGGGGGCCGGTGGTGCGTGTGCTCCCTGTGATCAAGGCGATGTTTAGCCCAGAAGCGAAGGAAGAGTAGCATGAGGAGGACGAGATGATTATCAGTAGCTTGGAGAGATGCGAGACGAAGAATGGTCGCTTCTTTCTTATCACGATCATCATCATCATCTATGTAGACTCTTCAAAAAAACGATGCAACTCTTGAAAGACTACTTTAGCTCACTCCGCCAGATATTATTGAAGCATATTCATTATTTATGAAGAAGCCTGCTGCACTGTTTTGCGAAACATCTATCTACATCATTCATCATCTTCTTTTCTTGCCTTGATACCATACTCTACTGTACTGCGCGATAGACGCCCGCACGCGGCCTGCGCGCGGCCGCCCGAGATGGGACGGAAAGATTTATTTGAGGGGCTACAGACACGGCACAGCGCAAAATGATACAGCGCGACGATGACGAGACCGTATTAAGCGGGGTGTAAATACTCCGAGCACAACCTCTTAATACGATGATGTATTGTAGCAAGTAGTTCTTCTCTTTACGGAGGATCATCATCTTTCCCATGGTACTCCCATCAACATCGCGGCCCACAATAATAACCTCATCGGGTCATCAACGAACACAAGTCATTGCCATTGTATCCTTTTGCTTTTGGCTGATTTTTCGGCTGTTATTTGCATCAACGTATGCATCGTTCGACGCCGTGGTAGATGTCAACAATAATCCACTAGAAACTACATTCGTCAAACAAGAAACGAGCAGTAGTAGTGGAGGAAGCAACGTAGCAGCGGCGACGTCTTTGTCTGCATTAGAGTTGGAAGAGGTAATTGCACAAAGTGCTCCCGATTTAATTGCAGTCAATACACACAATAGCAATCAGGTTCCTAATACTGTTGTTATTGCTGCTACCACAAAGACGACGGACGCATCTCAACAGCAACCTCAGCAGCAGCAACAACAGCAGCGTCAATATAGCAAGCAAACAAGTGGCACCATCACCGGCACAATCCAACACGGTGCAACACTTGAACATCCCTCCCTCCGTAACAAAATGCGTCGGTATCGTGAGGCCAACCGTGAAGAAGAACTTCCACCACAAGCTGCTGTGGCTGTGGTAGCGGATATCCTCCCTCGAAAATTTCAAGAATATATCAATGGTATCAAGTATGTAGAGGTAGAGTCGGGGAGAGAGGGTGTGAAACGTTATGCTGCCGTGATCCAAAGTAAACTATCTTCCAAATCTTCTACTAATAACGAAGAAAACAATGTCAACAACAACAACTATGAACCAGTCACAATACGAGCATGGATGACGATCGTCTACTCTGGCACCCCCATCGGAAATCAGGCAGCGTCGGAACTATCTCATATCATTGCCTCATCCCCATTCGACTCTGTATTGTTCGAAGTGCCAGGATGCAATTGGAGGAATTCGGCAATGAAACCATTTGAGTTTGTATTGGTAAATGAACCGAGATTAAAGACATTTGCGGAGGGTAATCCAGATAGACATGCGTTTGAGGAGCATTTCATGATGTCTTCGCAACAACAATCTTCTTGTACTAGCATCAGTGGAGATACGAATGACAAAAACAACAACAACAACGGAGAGAGAAGTAGTAGTAGTAGTGTCCCAAAAGTCGTATGTGCCTTTCCAAATCTAGGCAAGGATGGAACACTTATTTCACCTCTTCCTCAACCTGGTATCAATGATTCGACATATTCACACCTGGTATCATTTTTGCGTAATGCACCTCCAGAACAAATTTCTCAATTTTGGAAATTAAGTGCAAAAACATACATTGACGAATTGAAGCATAAACATGAACGGATCAATGAATATGTCGGTACGTGGTTTTCAACGAATGGGATGGGTGTGGCTTGGTTACATTTACGTATAGATAGTTTTCCGAAGTATTATTCGTATGAGCCTTTTACGAAGCCGGGTGATGACAATTGATAATGTTGGATTTAATTTGTATATAACTGATAGCAGCATTGTTCTTATACTGTTGTTTTTATCGCAAAGAGTGTAGGAGATTAATTCCGGCAGGATTCTGGCCATGATCAAGATGTTCTTTCGAGGAGACTTACGATCAAATCGAGACTTGTGATGTATGTATTCTACGGGGAATACCATATTGTTGTAAGTAATTAAGAAATACCCTTCATCCCACACTCCTAGTAAAGCCTACTATCTATTATAAACGCCGCCGCTGATGTCAAACTCATCAATTACACAGTGAGAACACCCACAGAGAAGCCTGTAGCTAAAACACCCAAAAAGAATAGATCCCAACTATTGGCACTACCACTAGTACTTCTGCCTGGCACCTTTGCTCCGTCAACAGCACCACCACTTCCGTCGTCCCCCCCCACTGTCGCGTCAACAGCATTATCTCCATCCGCAGCAGAAGAAGAGTCGCTCAAATACTCACCCATGCAAGTGTTGCCCATGAATACTTCGGAGTATGCTGCGACTTCATCGCCCATGTACTTCAGATACGCAGAAAAACCATCTTCAATAGTGATAGGGTACATTCCATAGCATACGTCGGAAACGCGAGGGAGATCGTTCTTCGGAATCACGGCAGCCCCTAACTCCTCGCATAATTCACAGTCAGGGTCAGCGCAACCATAAGCAGATATCAAAATCCCATCATCAAAGCCCTCAATTCCAGTGTCACCACACTTCTCAACGACCGTCTTCGCGTAAGATGAGATGCCCATAGAAGTGGATGCTTCACACAAGGAGTTATTTCCGAGTGCTTTGATTGAATAAAAAGTAACATTCCCTTCAAAATTATCATCAGTGCAATTCATTGCACCATGGATGCTAACATTGAACCCTCCATCCCAAGAGGTAGAGGCTGGAGCAGCGTTTGCCTGGATCAAAGTAGCAAATAACATTACGATGGCATTGCGAGAGAATTTCATTATTCCTCTATAAAATAAGGGGGCGGCGTTTAAGATAGATAGTAGGCATGTACTCTAGGAGTGTGGGATGAAGGGTATTTTATTAATTACAACAATAAAGATAGCATTATCTAATAGCATATGCCATGTAAAAAATAGCCCGCATATTATGAGCGAGCAATATGGTGGATGCGGGAAAAGATACTCCCCACATCGGCCAAATTTGTGTCTTCGAAATTGTGACGCGGCAGCGGCAAGCTTCTGCGTCATAGCTCTCAGGTATGAGACATCATACTTATGTACCTACCAACCTACTGTACATAATAATAATGTATGTACACACATTATTATTTAGGTAGGCAGAATACCTTACAGTAAGTAACAGAATAATGTAGGTATCTCTCTCTAGTCTCTAGATAGAGAGAGAGAGATACTTCAGTAGCTAACGATGCTTGCGTGTAATTACGTGTGCTGTTTGATCGTCTTTCAGCTGCCTACGAAGTCCCCAGCAACAACCTCATCAAAGAGCTTGCTGACGAGTACAACGATCTATCACGCCGCCATCACATGTTTTATCAAAACTCAAAGAACACCGTTATCCGCTCTCACTTCTCCGAAGCTTGGATATATTTGTGGTGACGACACCATGACGTCCAAAAGTAACTGCACCAACACCAGCAATCCACTAGCTGTCAAGTTGCAAATCCTCAATCATGATCCTAGAACCTCCTTAATTGCGGTAGCTGCAGATGCGAATGATAAAGATGACGAACCAATAACAACATATCAACAACCAAAAAAGCAGCGCAAGGTAAAACGCAGAAGAGGATTCAAACACGATGAAAATGCAACGATATACATTACTCAAGAGGATGTGGATGTTATTAATTCTTTGTCTTCCTCTTCTGATTATGATGGTTCTACGATGTCATTATCTGAGGGAATGACATGTCGTCTCTCAAATAGAAAGGTTACAACTACAACTGCTGCGGGAAAAGTGACTGCGGAAAACGAGAGATCTGCTTCAGTCATCAGTAGTGGTATTGATGACAACATCATGGATCGACTGTGGGCACCAGTGATTCTAAGAGTTCTGCCTCAGCATTATCGTCTTCAATCTTTATCTTCTGTATCAAAAACATCAACATACGCTGAAACAAAGATTGAAAATGGTCATGTCAAATCAACAGATGTCCTAATAGAACCATCATACACTCCAACAATCTTCATCCCACCTTGTATCAGCGCTACAATTGGTATACACTGGTTTTGTCGGAATAATCCTCAGACCACGATGGCATACATACAACCCCTCCCACGAACGTGTATTGTCGAGGGATCTTCTGCCACTGTTCGAGAAATCGGATGTTTCTCTCCATTAATGATGGATAGGTACAACTGGGACTTTGTTACATCAGACAGTAATACAAACGATTATGAAAAGAATGTGGACGATACTAACAATTATACAACTGAAGAAGAGAAACAATTACGACAATTCTTTCTATCCAAAAGAATAGACGCAACTGCAGAAAAAGAAAAACATTTACATCCATCCTGTCGAACTGTCAGTAACCCACTTTGGAAACCTCGACAGCGTCTTCTCACGATTGGTTCCATCTTTGCTACACCTGTCATATCGACGTATTGTGATTGTTATAATAGAATGTTCTACGGTGGAAATTGCAAAGAGTCGATTGATGATGTTAGGTTGTATCAGGTTGTGGATATTCAATCAGCTCAGAGGAGGGGTGGTGATGATTATGATGTTGATGACGACATGGATAATGATTCGGATGAGAGGTTGATTTTGGACAAGATCAGTGGGAAATTGGCGTATATTGTCTCGCCTTTGACTCATCTGACGCTACAACCGAAACAACAAACCGATGATAATGTGTTGCAGGAATATGGATATACATGGAGACTTCCTCGGCCTTCCTTCATTCTTTCCTACCTTCAATCTATTGACAACAGCACCAGCACGAATCATAAAGCATCAAAGCTGATAAGTAAAATTTCAAAACCTGATACAGTGTATCATCCATCGGCGAAGTCTCTTGCCGATGCATTATACCTTCAAGGCGTCGTTGTTATCACGAACACTGCGGGTTTTGGTTTTCTACCTTACAACGACCCTCGGATCGTACACGTCATTGGACACAGTGAAAATAATCTCCGCGATTGTATCGACGAGGCTGCAGATATGATGGGAATGCGATCGCTGCATGTAGGCGGCCTGGTAGCTTTCTTGGTGCATTACAATTCAATTTACAATCGTGATGATACTCGATCAATACTCAATGGAGGGCTATCTGACAAATTGAAAGGGCTTGCTGCTGCGCTTGAAGTAGCGAATCAATGCTCTCCTTGTTTATTGCACATAGAGAGCCTTGATGATGAGTTGACACCCGCCACGGGACAAATGGGTTATGCTAGTGGGAGGGAAGATGAAGAACGAAGAATTTTGCAGGTCATTCGTGACAATACAGCATTTTCTCGACACTTCACGTCGAGTAGCTTTAGCAACATTCGCAACGGACACGACGTATTCCTTTCTTCATGTATTGCACCCAAAGTGATTATTGTATTCTCAACCATGGATTCGTTACCTCCTGGTCCCATCTCATCATCCCTTCAACAAACCAGTATCATTATCGATCCTCCGGATAAAACCTATGCTCGAGCGCTTTGGGATGATGATGTCGACGGGACGTTTGAATCTCTGTCAGCATCACTTATTGGCCTTTCGGCAAGAGATATTAGTACCCTGAGACAAGGATTTGTCCATGAATGGTTAAAAAAGGGGTCTTTGTCAGATATTGATAGTGAAGCAAAAACAATTACGCACATCTCTGTCCTTGAACCCTTGTTGAAAGACTTGGAGGCAAATCGCTCCTTTACTCAACCTTCTCGGAAGGGAGGAGCAAGAGGCTCCAATACTCTCCCTCTGGCAACTTCTTCGATGCCAAATGTTCGATGGGAGGATGTTGGAGGAATGGAGAGTGTAAGAAAAGAGATTATGGATGCTGTTGAATTGCCACTCAAGTATCCACATTTCTTTGAGGGCAGTCGAAGATCAGGAATATTACTCTTTGGTCCGCCCGGGACAGGCAAGACTTTGGTTGCAAAAGCAGTTGCAAGAGAGTGTGGACTACCCTTTCTATCGATAAAAGGCCCCGAGTTACTCGGATCATATGTAGGTGAGAGTGAGGCCAACATTCGTGCAGTGTTTGAAGCCGCTCGGTCGGCTGCACTGCACTCAGGTGGCGGTGCTTACAGCGGCGCTTCCGTATTGTTCTTTGACGAGTTAGATTCATTGGCACCCAGAAGGGGGGATACTGGTTTTGGAGATGGAGTCATGGATCGTGTAGTATCAACCCTACTTGGTGAGTTAGATGGTGGAGAAACGAAGTCGTCGACTAAGGCTAAGGGTAATGCAGGAGCACGTGTCATTGTCATAGGAGCTACCAATCGACCCGATTTGCTCGATCCTGGACTTCTTCGACCAGGAAGATTTGATCGACTGCTGTATCTCGGTCCAGCAAAGACAAAAGAAACAATGCTACAAATCCTAAAGGCACAAACTCGCAATTTCAAGTTCGAGCCAGGGGCAGATTCCGATTCGATTCTACAACAAGCGATGGAATCATTTCCGCCAACATTGAGTGGTGCAGATTTATCTGCAGTTGCAAGTAAAGCACTCATGCGTGGCCTGAAACGAGTCTGTGACAGAGTGGAAAAGGAGGCAGAGTCGTTGAATCTCAACAGGGATCCGTCAGAAATGGAAATCGGTATAGATGATGTGATGGAGTCCTGGAGCAAAGAACAACTTGAGCCGGTAATGTGTGTAGAAGACTTCATCGAGGCTGCCAAGAGTGTTGTTCCAAGTATAAGTCAAAAGGATCTGGACAACTTTGAAAAGCTTCAACAACAGTTTGCATCCAGATAGTGCAGTGCAGACGAGATTAAGTACACTCTTACATACCTCTAATATTACTATCAAATTGCATCCAATTAACTTTGACTACGACGACGGCCAGCCACCCATACCCATACCGCCTTTCGCATTCGCTGCTCCCTGCATACCCATTTGCTGCATCATTTTCATCATTTGATTCATCTGCTCTTGTTGCTGCCTTATTATTTCTTGCATCTGTTCAACGGAGACATCGCCGTTGGTTGGTGGAGGAGGTGGTGGTACGTCTGGTGGTGGCGGCGGCGGAGCTTCATTTGGTGGAGGTGGTGGCATGTTTGGTGATGGAGGAGGAGGTGCCTCCATCGGTGGCGTTTGCAGCATGGATTCAAATAGATCAGGCGTGGACGCAGAAATGGACGCAGAAAAGGAATTCATTTGAGCCCCTAGTGAGCCTGCTTCATTCGAGCTGGTTGTATTGTCAGGAAAAACGCCAGCGAAGAGGCCAGCTGCTATGTTCATCTTTCGTTCTCTTTCAAGCTTGACGTCTTCATCTTCTTCTTCACGTTGAATAGAGCTACCAGGAGCTCCTCCCATAGCGCCTAACGAAGCAATGTCATCTGTGTATGTACTAACAGGAATTACAGGGTTGTTGGAATGAGTGGCATGCCAACCTTTCCACAAGTCATCCCCGGCATTAGAATTTCCTGCTGATGCGGCAGGGCCTCTTATACCCGTCACAAGACTAGGCCTCATTTCTAGTTTTTCTGGGCTTGGTAAAAAGCTTGCATTTCCCATTGATGATGAAGTATTCGTGATGGTAGCGCTTTGATAAGGCTGAGATTGAGAAACATGTTGTTGTTGCTGACACTGTTGCCGCTGATATTGTTGTTGTGGCTGCGGCTGATGTGGCGTACCTGCAAATCCATCAAACCCTAACAAGTCTGCAGTACCACCACCACCAGAAGAAGATGATGATCCAAACACATAAGGTTGAGATGACACTGGCACCGAATTACTTTGAAAACCAAATAAATCTTCACCACCGCTATTGAACGTTTGGTTATTCATGGCAACATTCATATGATTATTATTGCCAGAGAAGAAATCATCCCCACCACCACCACCCAATAAATCGCCCACTTCCTGCTGTTGTTCTTCCCGTTGTTCCCGTTGCAACTCTTCCAAATACTCCAACGCCTGCTGCAATGCCCTCTCCTTCTCTATAAACTTTGGATCACGTGTAATATCATTCTTTTCCAACTCTTGTAATTTGCGTGCCACCTCTTTTGGATTATCGGAGTATCCTTTTTTCAATGATGCTATTTGTTCATTACGTTTGTTCTTGTGTTGTTCTAATTCATATTTGGCAGATTTGATCATATCTTCTAAGGAGTGGGCGGCACCCACCACTTGAGATTTACCACCACCACTATTAGCAGAAGCAGCAGCAGCAGCAGTATATCCACCGCCAAACCCATCTTTGGAGGCAGGACCGATGAGATTTGATCGAGTTTGTTTCCATTGTTGTTCTTCCTTCCATTTTTTAGCTTGTATCTCCTTCTCTTCTCGTGCCATTTTTTGTTGTAATAATCGATACCGACCCTCATCGGTAATAAACCCAGCCTTGTTGGCACTCCCAATTGGTACAAGTGAATAACTTGAATCAGTTGTTTGCTTTTGAAGTCTCACTTGTTGTAAATTGTTTGGATTAGATACAAGTTTATACAACTTGTCGGCTGCCATTCGTACCGGATGACCCTTGTCTATAGACCCACCTCTTAATTTTAACATGGTTGCTGCAGCCTTGGTGGAAAAATTGGAAAGTTGTTCTCCAAGTCCATTGACAGTCAATACGATATCATTACTTCTACCACTGTTGTTGTCCGACGACGACTTATTGTTGTTATTTAATATCTTGTCAATAAACTGCTGCTCCACCAAGGCAGTATTCAACTCCCTCAAAGGTCGCACTGCCATTTCAATCCGATACAACAACTCTCCATCGCAACATACATTATCTGCACCATTCATCAAGACATGTTCTATCAAACTAAGCGTTTTGGTAAGTGCCAATACCGAATGTTCGGTATATCGACACAACACGGCATCAAGTACCAATTCCCAAATTTCAGATGCCACACTTTCCCCCCCAAGGCCGGCTGTTACTCCATTGGTATTATTCTGATAACCAAATGTAAAGGAGGCAGCACGATTCATATCCAATGTGGACATGTACTCGATTTGATCATCGAATAGGGCGTAGGCTAAGGTGTTTTGGATTTGGGTAGGGCCACGGTTGACAGTTGTGTAGAGCAATTTTTGGACTTTGAGTTGAGTCGCTTGGGGGGTGAAGGTGGTGGGGAAGAGGTTGAGATGGTTGTTAATTGGGTTGTTGCTGTTGCTGAGCATCATGATATTATGGAGGATCTATATATAGAGGGCAACGGGTCCCAGATATAATTGGGAACAACTTCTTCTTTTCTTGTTTTTTTTTGTAACGATGGGCAGCACTAGTCGTCAGGTTTTCTCCCTCCGTTTTCGTATCTATCTTGAGCACTTGTCCGTCCTCGAAGTAGTAGCTTGAGAGAAGAATCACTATGAGAGGGCGGAACTCATGATAGTGTTCCCATCATATGGTAGTGTTGACCATTGATTTTTGATCTTTTTGGTTCTGAATTTCGAATTTAGGGGGGCTTACGGGCGGGCTCACATAAAACTTTGAAGAGTCACACCCGATAAAAGGTGCTCCACAGCAAATGGGAAGTTGAAGGCAAGATTCTACCAATTCCTACGCTGAAATCACAGCCTACGCACTATCGTCATCAACGCGAGGCTATGAAGCCCATCCCCTCTCGAACACTTGCAAGCAGGTGCGTTTCAACCATGGCCCCGGATGGAGGCCTCGCTAGTTGGCGGATTTGTCCCCCCTCAATGAGAAGAGAGTGTGTTGATGGAGGAGTTTTCTCTTTGGTGCGATGGCCGCCTAGATAGGAGAGAGTGTGACTATGCGCCTCTTCTATAAGATGTGGCGCAAAAGGAAAGCCTCCAACTAATGAAAAGTCGGTTGGATGCGATGGATGGATGTATGAATGTCGGGCGGAATTGAGTCCTCAGAAATGACTTGTTTTATAATTAGATAGATGGGCGTGAATTTCGTTTTGAATCGTTGATATCGTGATTCTCACAATCTTTTTCTCTCCTTTTATACTACTCTACACACAAACTGAAACACTCTGTCTGCCCTTACAAAAATCCAACCAACCAATCACACAAACAGAAATAATATACTTCTAAAATGGCACGCCTAAGCATCCTCCTCCTCGCCGCAATCGTGGCCGTCTCTTCGGCTTTCGTCCCCGCTGCCCAAACCGCCACTCGTGTCACCAACCAAGTGGCCTTTGCTCCCAAAATCTCGGAGCAAACCTCCACCACCCTCTTCGCTGAGGACATGACCTGGGAGGGTGAATACCCCCCCTCCAAGGTTCTTGGACCTATCATGTCCAAGATGCCCTCATCCACACTTGCCATCATCTCCATGATCTCCTTGGGTGTATGCGTCTACTCTTGTGTTCAATCTGGTTTGCTCCTCCGAGAGCCTGGTGCCGTTGAGAACGGAACTTGGGTCAAGTGGTATTACATCGTTGAGGGATTGGGAGGTCCTTTGGCATGGGGTACCCATGTTGCTAGCTGGATTCAGCGCAAGAATGGAATGTAAATTTCTGTTCAAGCACCAGATTTATCCCTCCCCCCCCCCCCAAATACTTGATTACTCAGAGAAAATTATAGACAGCGTGTTATAGTGGTATATTACAGACGCTGTTTGCAAACTATTGGAAAAACATCTCTCGGTCAAATATATTATGTTGACCGAGACAAAAACAGGCAGGGCAGTACATAAGAGCTCTGCTACAATATACAAGTTGCGGTCGTCCTTTGGCAAGGTATGGTTGCGACCGTCCTATTATTTTTCATCCTCTTGATGTGTTTGTGTCAGAAGAGTTTGATGAAATTTTTCTTTTAAAATAATTACTTTATTGTTTTAGAGAAGGCTGCCAATACCGTTCACTATCCATTAAAATGGCAATACATGTTTCGATTTGAGCCCAAGCATCATTGATGACGTTGGCATGATTGCTTCTTTTTGCAACAAACATTCAAATCAACCCAGAGATGAGGGCATAGAGATCTGATCATGTTAATGGTCTTTATGAATTATCAATTTCTGCACCCACCATTATTTCTTAACTCCTCATCGTCTCTCTCTATTTATATATTGTACATGAGTGAAAAAATACAGCGAAAAAAAGCCAACTCGACTGTTACGATCTCGCAGCCAAACTATCCTCAGGTGGACCCTTCCCCCCCGGAACCAACACTGCAACATGATTACCATTCAATAAAATCTCAGCCTTCAGCTCCTTCTTCACAATAACACTTTTATCTCGTGGATCGGGAGAATATTCCACGGCATCGTCCAATACTAAGTTCACGTAGTCGTCGAAGCCGCGTAGGATGCCGGTTAGTTCCGTTTGGCCCCGCATGAGGATCCAGATGGGTGAGCCGATGGCCTTGTCTATCAGTTCTAGTGGAAGGATGCGGTTGGACATGATGTTGTGAGAGAATGATGAGATAAAATAAATAAAAAAATGAATAATGCACGCCAGTTTTTTACAGCCAGTCAAAAAAATATAAAAATAGATTTTACAGCATTTTCATTTACGACTTTTTTGCGTCCTAGTGGTTTTCTTAAGGATGCTTCGAATAATCATTGTATGGTACCAAAAACTACGTAAGAATTTGTAAAAAAGTCAAATTTGGGGTGGTACATACTCTTAATAAAAATTCCTGAGTTATGGTAGGCAAGTGGTAGGAGAGCTGTCCCTCGTTCCTGACCGAAGGAAGATATCACATCATAAGTGCTCTTTCGGATAATAATATGATCTCTTGGATATGACATAACCATGCTTGAATTTCAGTATTATTGAATCTCCAAAGATTTAATTTCCCTCCAAACATCAGAGAATGGTACAATACAAGACGCCAGTCGTCTCACGCACAAGCTTTTAATCACGATGCATCGGGGCTCCAGAGCATTTGTAATTGATGATAGCAACGACACTGACTCCAGTAAGCCTTCAGGTCCCGATAAACCACCTATGTCAACATAAACAACATCAAGGATCCTAGAACTGTCTTTTCTCCTCAAGTGCTTGCCTGTTAACCTTGCAATCTCTCCTGTTTTAAATCCATTTCCAACTTCAAAAGATAGAAGTGGGTACTTTTTTTGTGCGAATCTTATGATGGATGACCCTATGTCTAAACCCACGCATCCCCCAGAAGCAGTAGCAGCTTGTTCTGCACTTGCACCACCACTACAAGCAGCCTCGTTAATCAGCACAGTGCTTGTTCCTAAGTGACAACCAACTTCACAGCAAACATCACCTTTCCTCACAACAAATGGAATTGTTTGCCGGTATTGATCTACGCCAACGGCTGCAATGATCGAAGTACCCCTTTCCTCGATAATATATTGTGATCCTGATATTATTCTTTGAGCATGGTGCAGTCGTCGTGCTAGATTGTGAAGTGATTTAGATTTCAAAATGACCACTCTGCAGGGATTGTCGTCTTCTCCAGACCCAGCATTGAGAGAAATGAATTCCTTCACCATTGAAATGCAGGTCAACTCCAGATCGTTTCCGGCAACGTTGCTCATGTCAATTACCAAAGCGTTATACCCTTCCTTGCCATAGTGCACATTATTTTGAAAGAACAAGGCATGCCTCCAAAACTCGAAGTCTTTTGTTTCAATAAAAGTAGCTCTATCAGTATAAAAGTCAGTCTCATCCCCGATCCTTCTCATGGCACTTGTTCTATCTTGTCCCTTCTTTTCATTTGGAGATTTCCTCTCGATATCAACCAACACAGCGTATCCTGATGCCCCTACTGCTTCACACAATGAAATCGACACGTCTCGAAGTTGAGATCCCAATTCGGCGACCACATCTCCTTCTTTGATGTATTCTGTAATGGCTCTACTCATTTCTTTTGTAGAGCTACATGCTATCCATTTCGTAGTGGAACTTTTGTTTCGTTTTTTCACACGTTCGTCATCTGTCGGTACTGCTGCTGCTTCTGTGTTCATTTTGATAAAGTTTGCTTTTGATGTCCACCTGCTGGGTCTAATGGCCGCTGAAGCAGCGAAACCTCTCGTAGAGAAAGCATGCGATGCATGATGGCACATCAATAACATTACGTAGATGATGAGTGAAATCGACATGGCCCGCGTCAGATGTTTGTCGTTTGTGGCGATGCGTTCGCGTGTCGGGAGGATGACGAAGACGGCTATTCGGGGAGGATTGTCGTCGAGATGTTTTGATCTCATCGAAGAGTAGCCGACGCTACACTGGCGGTTCGAGTACTTTGATTTGGAAGAGAGACATCAAGGTGCTGCGAATTGGGACTCCTCGATGGTGAGCAAATCAAATTTACTTACCATAGCTTACAAGATCCGCTATCAGATGTTTCATTTTTCAGTGACAACCTACCATTAGTATATCTAATCTTGCCGCTTGCGTCAACCTTGTAATATGTGCTTTTAGTTAGACCGAGATCTCGATATCTCATTCTTTCTATGACATCTCATTACATTCCGGAAAAATGGCAAATTGTGAAAAAAAAATTCGCGCCCCCTGTGAAACAACCTTTCTGTACAATTATACACAACGATCAGGGGTTTAGTAATGGAATCATCTCTGCGTTGTTGGCATATATCACTGCTATCACCAAGCCCCAGCTTAGGCAGTGTACGAAATTTCCAACACAGCAGTAACGAAGAACATATATTGTGTTCATTTTGTCCCTCTTATTTATCACTGGTTACCATCACTATTTTCTCAGTTCCAAGAATGCCTCTACCCACTTGTCATTCACACATTCCGGCCTAAGCAAAACATTCATCAAAAACTTATACAATCCCTCCATCCTTACAGATAAAAACTCTGGCGAATCTTTATGAAATAATAGTCCAGCCTTTGGTGGAAGATGTTTGTGCATCTCTCCTGTGGCATCAATTTTTTTGCATAGATATAAGAACTGTGAATATCGTCGGAGAATTGTGTGTTGGGTGTGACCTCGTAGCACTTCAATTTTGTAATATACTGCTGGAAATTTAGTTTTGTTGTGGTTGCATAGTGAGCATTCATCATTTCCGAATGTGGTGTCGGCGGCGGCGTGATCAGGTGGTTTTTCGAGTGTGGTATAGCTGTTCATACGGATAGTATAAAATTGTGTTTCGTAGCGTGGTGACCACTTCGATTCCGGTAAGAACATCATTTTTGTTTAACTATCGTTGGTTCAGGAATTGAGAGCTATTCTTCTTACAATATTGCAGGGCGTATTGAAACTGTCTTTTTAACACACAGTGGTGCGTAGCCTTGGTGCAGTGAAAGGGTGATGTTGTTTTGGAGGCAGAATCTTCTTCTCGCCTTGGCTTTCCTCACGTCTCATGTATCGGACATGGGAGTGTGATCTAATATAAAAGCAATAACAGTTGGTGCTTGCTACTTAGCTGTACAATATATCTGACATTCATACTGCAACGAACCATGTCGCGCGACCCCAGACGGGCAAATAAAGCGAAGATGGACCACTTGGCCCCCTGAAACCACCTCAAGATAAATATTTTTATTTGTACCTACATTCTTCTTGCAAGTTCTTGATTTGTGGTAGGGCTTTTCAGCGAAAAACTCACTAAAATGGGCGCAAGCCCCTCTGCCCGAACTAAAGATTCAGACCAAGCAAAGAAGAGGAAAGAAGAAAAATCTTCCTCAAGCAACAGCTTCAAGCCTGCTTCAAGCTGCTTCAAGCTCTCGAGAAAACTCTCGCCGCTCGCTCCAACACCTTTATTCTATCATCTGATATCTTCATCAATCATCACGAAACTTACTGATGCAATCGGACGTGCAACAATAAGTAACAGCAATGTTTTCCAGTGGTCTTGTTGTTCCTGCGCTGCTGCTTGCAACGCAACTGCGTTCATGCTTTTCATTCACTTCGCCGTCATCCTTAATATCAAGCAAGCCATCATCATCTTGGGAACAAACGCTGCTAATACATCATGCGTCTATCTCATCGGATGAAAACGCTTTATCCTCCTTGCACTCTGAAAGGAGAAGACACATTCTCCAAACCGCTCTCATCGCACCCTTGGCCGTAGCAACAGCCGCTACTGCACCACAATCTGCATCGGCAGACTCCTCTGAAAAACCGCCACCCATCATCCCACTACTAACAACAGCAAAACGCTTACGCACCGTACCACTCTTTGCAATCGTCGATGGAAACGGCACACCCTTTCACACGTACGACAAGGACTCAGCAGGCGGATTTGGATACTTTTTCACCACCTATACATCTGCCGAATATGTCTTAGATGATGCCAAAAAGGCCTACGAAAAGGCTAAATTGGAAGCTGCCCAGAAGAAAGAGGCGGGTGAGGCAACAATTGGTGGATCAATCGGTGAAGATGGCACGGGGGGTGTTCCAGATACATGGGGACAGGCACAAATCGTAACTGTACCATTAGACGTGGCAATGCAGCTATCTGTGAAGAAAACTCAGAGCATTGCACAGAATGCCAAGAATAAAAAGTTTTTTACGTATTATCAGGTGATACCCTCCACGGAAGATTTGAATGCAGCGTTACGGATTGATAGTGGTCAGAGATTCAAAGAGCGTGGACGCGTGCCTTTATTCTACGTAGATGGGTTGACTTTAACTTCGAATGAAGAGGGGATTGATCAAGTTACTCCATCGTACTTTCGAATCAGTGACCTCAAACAAGAATGGACGAAACAACATCCGAATACAGAATTGCCAAAGGTTCAAGTTAGAGAACTGAATGAAACTTTTAGAGCAATGATTACACCTGGAGGCAAAGATAAGAGTGTCAAGGATTTGGTTTTTGTGGCCAATTCGGAGAGTGTTGCAAAGTCCAAAGCTTGTTCCAGGAATTACAAGTTGGGTGAGATGATTTTGACAAAGTGATTATCGAATGTACGATACTAAACAAGATATACCGTGAGTCAAAATCATGGAGTTCATCACTTGATTATTATTACGCTACAGGAACATTACTCGTATAAGCTTGAAGACGATACTCCATACACGAGAAAAATATCGCATCATTCTTTGACGACAATTTTTCGTCCTCCTTGCGTTTTTTCTCAAAATCTGCTTCCATACCTCTAAAACTCTTTATTATGACGGTATCGTCATCTGGCAATTCTGACTTGTCATCGACATGCCTCTTGACTACTGGTATCATATCTTGCATTGGTGATGCCAATGAATTGGGGAGTATGTCATTCCCATTCAAGAAACGAACTGATTTTGTGTTATCGACATCACATTTGTTGGCATTACCGATTAGTTTTGATTGGTTACCCCAATCTTTCCCTAAGACGTAATTGAGACCTGCAGTTAGTGCTGCTGTGTCTGTATTACGGCCCATGTCGTTGAATGCTCTCTGCAATAAAGAGATGAATGGAAGACAAACCGCAAGTGAATGAAGAGTAAAAAAAGGTCCATCCTCTAGACCTACCCACATAAACAGACTCCTTTGTCGTTCTCTACATAAACAAAAACGGTATACTTACAAACTCAGGAGACTCGCCCCAAGCCAAATAATTATCCCATATCATTGACCTCAAAGCCCACTTGGCAGAAAAGTACAACAGCGGATGATTAGGCGTAGCACTTATTATACCCGTCACTGGTATACGTCGTCCTTCACTTTCGATCATTGTAATAATTGCGTCACCATCATTGTTGTTGATGTTGCTGTCGGTATTGTCATTGCCAAACAACCGGCTTGCGAACCATTGTCTTGAAACATTTATCAATGGAGAGGTAGTATCGGCAGCAGCAGTAGTAGTAGAAGAAGTAGAAGTAATGAGTGATTGAAGCACCTCCAAATCAATCACAGTGCCACCAAACTCCCATAATATCAGATATCGCCATATATCACGTTTGGTCAATGTGGCAATATCATTAGCTATTCTGTCCTTGCGTTGCTCGTGCTGATGCTGCTGCTCCTCCCTTTCGTTCGTTGATGCATCTGCTGCTACTATTGTCGATTTCAATAATATCCCATCTAAAACCTTCTTAACAACAAATCGCACCTTGGCCATACCACAAAGCAACCCCTCCTTCACCTCCGGAAAGACATTCCACGCACGTTGATATAAAAAGGCATCCATTGCCTCTTGGGAATGAATGTAGATTGCTATTATGATTTGTGGATTGGAGTTATTGGAATAATGTTGAGTGAAAGATTGTAATGATGCGATTGTGGAGGTTGGGATACAGTTGGTTGGTGTGGCAAGGTGTATTATCTTGACTTCATCATCATTATTGTTATTATTGTTGACGTTGGTGTTTTTTCGTTCTTGTTGATGTTGTTGTTGCGTTGGATAGATGTAGGTTACATACTCTTCTCCCTCTGGACATTGTCGTGACCCCTTGTTATTCGGAGTGTCATTCGTATCGGTATTACTAGCAATTTGCACCCATTTCTTCAACTCACAATGAGGAAAGGAGGATGGTTTTGGTATTTTATTTCTTGGATCGAAATCATTTGAATATATTATTCCATTCGTTTGCTGCTGCTGTCCATTCTTCTCATTTTGGTTCGTATACGTTGTTAGCAGCCCTCGATCTAGGAAACCATCTGGAGGACAAATCTTCCCGTCAATACCAGTTTCTTCAGTGGCAAACAATAGAGGGCCCGAAAATCGAATGACCAATTGAGGTATTATAAATTCCGCCAAATTTTGTAGCGGCCCTCCTACAACTCCACTGCTTTTGCTACTTTGACCGCTGAATATTATAGTGTAGGTCGTGTCAATGAGGATTGTTAGTGATAGAAAGAGGATGGCGAAGTATAATGGACGCTGTATGGTGAGGAGGGGCGTTGTGTCATTGTCCTCTGCTGGAAGGCGATTGTTCGTCATAGCCATTCCGTCAATGAGATGTTCGCATACGCAGATCTATTACCTGGTGAGACAACACGGCGTGTCTTTTAGTCTACACACACAACAACGACTTCACAGCGGACAGTGCATCAGCGGAGAGCAATGATTAGTTGAGGCGGCTGAGGCTGTGGTATCATCGTTGGCACAGTACAACTAAACTATCTAACTGAATGACTAGGCTAGCCTGAAAACGAAACCGCGATGAGCCAATGAGGGGAGAAATGGATAAGTGGAGTCCCCCGAACTACCCCCCAAACCTTGCTTTACCCCCCATCAAATTTCAGCCTAGCTATATAAAAGATTTTATACCCCCCTTCTCCAAGTTACACAGTAGAGGAGTGATGTCGTCGTTCAACTTTCGACTTGTACCCCCCTCGAACTCAGCCTAGCTAAAGTTTTTATACCCCCCGGGGGATAGTTCGGGGGACTCCACTGAGACTCAACTGCGCGCGGATGGTATGTATGTACCTACTTACCCTTACTTACCAAAATGGGGGGCATGTTGCTCGGGAACCCCGAATAATATTGCAATGTTTAAAGGAGACAAACAAAAGACAATCAACCTCGATTCTTGTTTCTTTACAAGTCCACTACACTAAACAATATTGTTCCAACCAACCATCATATCTGTATGCATCCTAAACCTCTGCATTAAACATCCTACAGTCTCATCCCCCGAATGCATCAACCGAAACTTCCCCCTAGTCTCATGAAAATGTGTCATTCCCATCTGTTCATAATTACTACTCTTCCCTCGAATACTCTCTCGTTGTATCCATTCATTCGAATTCTCTTTCGTTCCTACCACCTTGACACTTCGATTGTGTACCCCATGATACAATCCCTCGGTGACATATCCAGTCGATGGAAATCCTGCCAATTGTTCAAAGTAGATGAATCCAGCTTTAAACGCTCCAGGTCCGGTAGTTTTGGCAGCATTATTATTACTGATATCCGGACGCCACGCCACAGCCTGTAAGGCACTCTTGGCACTAAAATACATGATTGGATGACGTGGACTTGCCGCAAACCAATACTGAGCTGGTATTCCCAACATTTCCAATGGGAACCATGCATCATCCTCAAAGGTTATAGTATCCACGGAGAATTTATTCGGAGCACTATCCATATCACTATATATCCCACCAAATTCCCATATCATGAGATAGCGCCACACATCTGCTTTTGCCGCCCCGGCGGTAATGCAAGACATGACTTCTTGTAATTCTGGAAATTCCATCCAATATCGTTGATAGATGAATTTATCAATGGCTGTATCGTCATGGATGTAGATGCTATATTTGGAGCCTAGAGTATCTTTCCATTTCTGCATATTGTTGGCAAAGGATTGAGTCATACACCGTGATTTGGATGTGAAGTGTAGTAGTCGTGGTATTTTACGAGGGATGCGTTGACCAGAACTTTCGTCGATGTCATAATGGGTAATGTTATCGTGTAAGATATGATCTTGAATATATGTTAATCCGTTTGAACAGGTGTATTGTGGAGTATGTGATGAAACGAGTTGTTGTAATTCGTAATTTGTTGTGGGGTGAATAGGTAGAGATTTGCCCCTTGGATCGAACAAAGAGGATCTTCTGCCACTGCTTGAAGACAACAATACTGCTGACGAGTTCCTGTTATTAGTCTTCTTATTCTTACTAGACGCCGACGACGACGACGATGATGACGGAGGAAGTTGATCAAATTGATCTGGACTAATCATGAGTTGATCATAATTTGAACCAAGCGTGGGCCATAACTTGCCATGCTGACGTGCGATCCATGCAAAATTGTAGGCCACCGTTATGACCAGGCCGACCTTGAGAAAATTTCGGGTGGGGATGATTATCCTCATCCTTGTTTGCAGCGAGGTCTACTAACTACTACTTTGGCGAGAGGCTGTCCGGTTGCAGCTTGTTGCCTTTACCATCCTTCTCCTTCATGCTTCGGATTTTCGGATGGTGAATGGTGAGTGAAAAGCGAGAAGGTCGCCGGTTGCTCGCCAATCTTGATGAGGAGATGAGAGAAAAAGCTCTACGGGGGCTAAATCTTTCAGCTTCGATCCGGATCATTTTTTGCGGTTGTTGTCGACCATAATGAGATGCTTCGTTAGAAAATTACTTTCTATATCTAGTCTCTACGTCATACCTATGATATAGTGAAGCATTGACATAATAAGAACCAACTAAACAAAATAAACCATGGCATCCTCCGGCTCAGGCTACGACCTCTCCTCCTCCACCTTCTCCCCCGACGGCCGCATCTTCCAAGTCGAGTACGCTCACAAGGCCGTCGAAAATGCCGGTACCGCACTCGGCCTACGCTGCTCGGACGGGGTAGTCCTCGCCGTGGAAAAGCCACTCATTACCAAAATGCTCGTCAAAGAAACGACTGGGCGGAGAGTACACACTGTCGATGAATATGCTGGCGTGGCAATTACAGGATTCGTGAGTGATGGACGACAAATTGTCAACCGTGCACGTGAGGAGGCAAGTAATTACGATGAAACGTATGGGACGAAAATCCCCCCGAGGACATTGGCCAATCGATTGAGTGCATATGTGCATTACTTCACGTTGCATGGTGCATTACGACCATTTGGTTGCTCCACGTTGATTGCGGCGTATGATCCTGCTACCAAGAATCATTCACTTCACATGGTCGAACCTTCGGGTGTGACGTATGAATATTATGGTGCCGCGGCTGGAAGAGGGCGTCAACCTGCCAGGACGGAAATGGAAAAATTATCCATTAATCCCAAACAAGTTGCTGCTGCTGCTGCCTCGTCGGGAGGGGACGGAGAACTAATCACCTGTGCCGAGGCTGTGAAACAACTTGCCAAAATTATTTACACTCTCCATGATGAAGCGAAGGATAAACCATTTGAATTGGAAATGTCATGGTTGTGTGAGGGCAGTGGATGGAAGCATGTGGGTGTGCCGAAGAATGTTATTGCGGAGGCTGTGGAATGGGCAAAGAAAGAGATCGAGGAGGCTGAGGGGGAGGAGAGCGAGGAGGAAGATGATGATGAGATGGAGGAGTGAAGACAACATGTGTATATAGTCAAAATAAGGAGAAGGGGATTTAATAAAATCACATTATACATATATATAATATTACTTTCGCTATTATTAACAACACATTTCACCGATGGCGTGTTTCCTTTGAAACCTACCCTTCGCCTCCTTCAAGGCATCTATCCGATGGTTATGACATCCCTTTAACAACACACTCTTTTCACGACAACACTCCATCTCATCATTAGTACAAATTGCACTACCCGCCATATAATTCACTCCATTCACCAACTGCTCCAAATAAACTCGGTCTGGATAATTGAAGGAAATGAACGAAAAATATAGCTCATACTCGGCCACTCTAGACTTGCAAAATTCGAAGCGGCTACATTTCATAAACGCTGCCCATATGTTGGGTAGAGACCAGGCCTTATTAATGGTAGAATGGAGATGCATCATAACATCGTATTGAAATAGCATATGATGAGCAATATGTCTTGCACCAGTGGCATTGGGATATTTCGCCCGTCGACAGGCACTGTATGGCGTCACTGTGTCGAATTGTATTGTATCCGATCGTGTCCTCTCCCCAGTAGAATGATTCAAACGTAACAAGTTCACTGGAGGTGGACCCATCGTTATAGCCTCAGTAAAATCTACAGGATCAATCCCGAAACAATCCACATCTTGATTTGCATAATCGTATACCTCAAAGTAGGTAACTGTTCCATTATCATGGACAAATGTAACATCTCTACTCCAAACTGTATCCGAATCAACAATGAGGACATTGTTACCAATATCCACATTTAGTTTCGTCCGGAGGTCAAATACAAATAGCTTGATCAACTGTTGAAATACTTGAGGGTACGGAACACGATACTTGTTTTTGTACGTGGTTATCCAATGTGTCTCATCTATCCATCGGATTGGGATGAGTATGCCCCCCCTTCTATTATTGTTAGTATCATCGACAAGGTGTGGATAATGTATCACCATGTTCTGTTGGAATAAGTTGTAATCATGTGGTGGACCAATGAATGTTAGGGATCGAATGTTTTGAATGTGTCGTAACCATGAGGTAATGGCAGAGTTGTTAAATAGTATGAAGAAGTCTTCGTTTGTGGTGAGTGACACTATGTCAATTGCTGTTGAGGTTGTGCTATTGCTTTTGATTGGTATTAGTGACGGTGATGGTGGTTGTGGTGGTGGCAACGTTTGTTGTGTAATTGTGTTGTCTTTGATCGGTGAATTGTGTAGTAGTAGCGATGATGTTGAAATATCAGGAGTAGTACCACTGAAGTTATCACCTTCACCTCGTGTTCGTAAGATTGAGGCTGCCTTGCTTTCAACATCGGCAATCTCTTCATCAATAAACTTTGGAGCCCAATTTGGATCTACACAGTGACCTGCCTTCATGATGAATTGTATTGTTCCATCCGTCGTAGGATTCTCCTTTGGATAACGTTTCATGATGAAATCTACTCTGGCATCACAGTTGAAGTTTGTATTGTTCCACATGCACGAACCGCAAAACGCATTGATGTCATCTGTTATTATTGTTGTTTCGTGAAGTTTATCAAGAGGGTTTGTGTTGATTATCTCATCAACTTCTTCAACAGCTGCATTGTCGTCATCATCATCAAGGTACGGAATCTTATTTTGTATCTCTGAACCATCCATCGTCAAGCCCTTCGAAGCAGCGAATTTCTGTTTTTGATTCTCAATATAACGCATTTTCTCCTCGATTTCCACACTGCTAGATTCAATGATAACACCAGTATTGACAAACTTTGATAGCATATGTAGCTGTGAAACGATCATACAACCAATTATGAGCATGAACAAGCGATCACGGACAGAAAAGCGATGTCTGAAGCTACGTTGTGCAGGCGCTGATCTCCTTGTGAAACTCATTTTTTGTGTAGCTGATGCTTCTTGATATTCATCCGATGTGTCGTTGTTTCATTGGAACACAATGAAGGACTTCTTCGAGAGCTGTTAAGCTTCGGTGAATATTTTTATCTCTAGATGATTATCTATGATCATTCACGGTTGGTAACAGTTGGTAAAGTTGTGTAGGAATGGAGGAGGGAATAATATGATATGGGTCATACAAATAATACGAAGAGATACGAAGTTTCCTGAAGTTTGGCTGTGTTTGAAAGTTTCTACAGAGGAATTCGTTGGGATTGTATGGCGGTGAGAAACCCCTCTCAGCCCTGCGTGCGTAGCTGCATCTTCATGGATTTTACTTTCACGTTGCAAAACACCTTGTTCTAACTTCTCTTCTTGTATTGTTTCATTTTCATCTCGGCGGCTGCCACGCATTGGCAGTATTATCCTGACATATCCTGACATATTACTTCTTGCACTGCACTCATGTCTTATTTTCTCCTCTTGAATGACAGCAACGAATCTTCCAACTACCAGCTGCTCAGAGGCACAGGGTGCCAGTGAAGTATGGTACTTTGATTCATATATCAAAATGAAATGCAAGCAACAAATAAAGAGTCTTGTCACCATTGGAGACTGCAAGCTACCTACTTGTAGGACAAGGTGTGTAAAGTCTAAAGACAAGAGAAAGAGAGCAGACGTGCAGACTTATATCAATGCACTCGTTAATCATTTTGCCCTCTCGAATGAAATCAAAGTAGTCCTTAGGATTTTCATCCAGTCTAGAACTCAGCGATGACTGCTCTAGGTGTGTTTAGAATAGTTGGTTTGCTTGAATGTATTGGCACTTTTCAATCTCACATAATCTGAGTTAAGCAGAATAGGATCGATGTATCTAGATAGTAAGAATGTGGTGATCGTCTTGCGAAGTTGCATGCATTCTCATTCGCAGTAAAATCAGCAGTTGTAACAAAAAAGAGCGCAATTCCAGAAACACTTTAATACACCATCCACAACCTTACGCCCCCATTGATACACCCATCAACCTGATCTCGCTTCCTCGATTTCCCTTTTATTTAGACAAGGACAGAGTCGGGGATGAGAGAAAGCCCCTTCTCTGTTTGGACATAAATTTGCTTTTGCGTATGTGAAACATCATTTGCTAATAACTCTATCAAAAAATCTCTGAGATGTGAGAGTGTGTGTTTGTTTCAAACTCCCTAAAATCTCAAGGACATTTTTTCTGGTCCTTTTTCTTCATAACTATGCATATTCATAAGGTCTCTCTAGGTCTTGTTTCTTTGTCTCTTTATTCACAGTCCAAAAAGTTTCTTTCATCAACCTTTTTCAACTGTACATATCAATACTAAAAAAAACAAGACTTTGCCCCCAACGATCTAAGATTCGGCTGCAGCTGCCTCTTCCTCAGCAGCAGGATTTTCATCCTCTTCTCCGTCCTTAGCTTCACCATCACCACCCTCCTTCTTGGCCCAATAATCATCCATATCATCATTCAATTTCTTCTCCGCAAGTTCCTTATTCCCCGATTTCATCCAATAACTATCCATGGCGGCATCTAACTCTTCTGCGGTGGCTGGCTTTTGTTTTTCGCCACGATCACCACGGCCGCCACCACGACCGCGTCCACGTCCTCCTCCACCACCTCCCCGTCCTCCTCCTGATCTACGTCCACCACCACCACCACCACCGCGTCCACCGCCACCGCCTCCTCCTCCACGTCCTTTATTACCGCCATCAGAGTAGCGTTTTCGGGAGCCTCCGGCCTGTCCTTGATTGGAACGCTTTGCAGGACTATTATTTCCACCGCTACGGCGACCTCCTCCTCCACGGCCGCCACCACCGCCACCACTAGAGCGTCTGTTGTTACCTCCTCCTCCTCTTCCTCCGCCTTTTTGATTTGTTCGCCCCATGGTTGTATAGAACTGCCGTAAAAGTTATGGGGGGGTATATCTATTGTTCAGCGTGTATGTGATCGATATCGATGGCGTTATTTTCGATTTTAGCGTTGGATGCAAAACTAAATCCGGTCGGGCCGTAAAGATGCGGGAACCATCACCCAATCAGCGAGCGGCGGGCGATGAACTTTTTGGTCTTCCATAAAAAATGAAAGCGAAAGTAGATAATACATAATCGAAGTGACCGCTCATAACGCTGTTGCTTCCAACATAGACACAGGTTACCATATCTTGTCACCAAGTACCAAGCCCAGTTATCAGTTCTATCATCTAATAATCGTCCGCTGACCATCATTTTTTTATCATACGCGACAAGATTTTTTTCGACTTTGTCTCCAACGAATCTACTGTCATTGCCACCTGTAAATAATACAATTAACAGTCAACAAATCTCACTGTTGCAATTTTGGAGTACTATCTAAAACTCACTGAAACCAAACAATCATATTAACAAAACGCAACAATAATAAATAATAAACATAGAAGATGCCACCACTACTCACCTTTGTAGCCCGCCTCTCCGACGGTCTCCCTCTAGTAGCCAACACTGCCCCCGACGTTATGAGCTCAAGCGTTACCCAAGAACACAAAGACCAAGCCAAAGACATCCTTCGTGGACTTGGCGGTACAGCCACCTCCGCCGCCAAAATGTCCATTGATACATCCAACAATCTAATATTCCACTATCTCGTCCGTGATACATTATGCTATCTCACCCTCACTGAACAATCCTACCCCAAACGATTGGCATTTTTATATCTAGAAGAAATTGCCGATGCCTTCCTAGAATCCCTCGCAAATGACTACGGTGATCCAGGATGGAGAGATGCCATCGCCACCACTGCACGGCCATATGCCTACATCAAATTTGATATGGTGATACAACGTCGTCGTAAAGACTTCGTTGATCCAACAAGTCGTCAAAACACTACCAAGTTAAATCAAGATTTGGCAGATATCCAATCCATAATGAAACGGAATATCAATGAGGTATTAAATCGAGGTGAAAAGTTGGAACATGTTAGTAACATTAGTAACAACTTGGTGGCGGAAAGTAAAAAGTTTAAGTGGGGGGCAAAGAAGTTGAGTTGGCAGGCCATGTTGAATCAGTATGGGCCGATTGTGGCTGCTGGTGTGTTTGTGGTGTTTGTGTTGTACATGAAGTTTTTTTGGTGATTATCTGAATGTTTATATATAAGATATTATTGACTGATGATGATAGAGAGAGGAGAGGAGTGGACTTGGTATGCGGACTTTGGTTTGGTTGAACAAGAATCAAATCAATATAAGAGTATGTCACACATATTGGCATCGTTTTGGAAAAACAACAACTGTTTCCCCCCCAAAAAATTGGTGTCTCAATCTAAAATATAATTAAGTATACATAATGCCACAACAACAGTAGCAATGGATCTTGTGTAAAGTTGGAGAAAGTTTGATTGGAAAGGATGTGGTTGAAAATAAAAACGGTGGTATTGTGACAGAAGAAGAGAATTCTAATATCTTGTATTTTCGGCGTCAGAGAGAATTCAATGTCCTTTGATCTAACCGGATAATCTCTGGATATAATGCTTTTTTCCTACCCTTCTCTTCACAAATGCTAACTATATCCGTTGTCTGTGGAGACTGCTTCTTTTAAAGCCCCGTATAGTTGAGTAACCGATTCTATTTTTTGTTATTCATGCTCATCGCTCAACTCATCCAACAATTATTTCAGCCACGAAGAATGACATTTAACTACGGTAGGAAATCGACAAAGCCTCCAAATACACCATGTAATATCCAAATTGGCAAAAACGTGATATACATGTGTTACTAGCTCTGCTTCTCTTTTTTGTTTGACCGACTTTCTCTAAACATCATTATTAGCCATGACCCTATTGCTAACGCCTGTAGTCCCATCATTGCCCCGACGAAGATCTTGACAGATCTTGGCAAAGACTCGATTGCTTTGATGATTGCCTCCATGTCGTCCAAGTTTGGTTTGGCTTTTATTTATTTCCGCTTTGTCTTGTCTGAATCTGCCTCACCATCATCTCCCGCATTTCCGAGAATTAATTCCTACCTACGATATCGTACCTATCAAGGAGAGAGCGACCTAATTATGCTGCAATCATGCTGCCAGACCTTGAGACCTCCGCAATACACAACATTATGTTTCCCACTCGTCGCTGCGTCATTACTATCATTACACCATACACAGCATAGCAAAGGGAAAAAAGGGTGTCACTATCACTGATAATTACTTCGATAATACTTCCCGCCATGACAAGCAGTAGCGACGACGAAGCATTCCAACTACTTCTCTCTCGCATCGACGCATTTGAGAAGTCCTCCTGGACGAACATCACCAAACACGAACAAAAGAAGCAAACAAAAAATGATATAAACATTACTTCACAAATGCGTCGCGCACGTCGTCACGTCGAAACTTCACATTGCTATTCATCCCAATGGATATTATGCCCCTCTAATTACTACGACCTCACTCTAGAGGAGCGTAAGGAAATTCTTGGGGCACAAAACACCTCTCAATTGTGTAAGGCGTGTTTATTTGAGAATAAAAATTACAAACCAACCGATAATGGAGGCAATGGTAGTGCGGCAGCAGCATCAGTAGACCCCACTAACTCACAATATTATCTAGTGGTAGTTCAATACGTGGAAAGTATTGATATGAAGAAACTGGCATCGGAATTGCGAGGCTTACGTCCATCGGGACAAACGAGGTTGGACCCAAACTACTTCTCTGACTTGAGATTGGCTCCTGAGGATGTTTCTGAGACTCTCACTGGCTATGGGCACAATGGAGTAAGCCCATTCGGGATGCTTGACTCTACAATCCCCATTATTGTTTGCAAAAACATTGTTGAAAACGTTTGGCCCAAATTTATTTGGATGGGTGGGGGGGATAAGGATTGGAAACTTGGTATGGCTGTGACTGAATTTATCTCTGCTTTGAATGCCATTGTTTTGGATGTGAGTGAGCCTCGGACTTTAATGCAAGTTGGTGGAACAAATTGTAATACTGTGCCATGAAGTAGTTTGGGGTTGCAAGGAGGATTGGCTTGATTTTGTGTCCTAGTATTATTTGGTTAGGAAAATATACTTTCTCTATCGTCCCAGTTCTAACATCGTGGGTAACAAAACGGCAATTTTGTTAGAATGGCCACATCACAATGACGATGACAAGCAAAGCACTAACCACCAAACAAGTTACTTTACCTTCGGATCATGAAACCATGATTGCGTAACGTTTAAGTAAAGCATCGGTCGTCTTCCTGCATTGGAATCTTTCCCGGTTGTGTCTCCCTTGCTGGTATTTGCTATGCCATAATGAAGCGTACGGTTGTCAAAAATGACTACATCACCCACATCTAACGCTGGACGAAGTGTTAACAGCTGAAGAAGCTGTCTACGGAGCGATGCATTATCATTCTCGCTGCCGCTATCGTCGCCTTCCGACAGTAACATTGCCGACACGCTCAATTTATGGCTATTATACACGAGTGCAGTTCCGCCCATTGTCGAACTTCCAGTCCAAAGTCCGTCAACGAATTCGTTTTGGACGGATTGGTTGTCTGCTTTATGTGTTATTTTGTACCCTGGTGTAAAGACATTGCAGTAATGGCATGGATGGCAATCCATATGTTCGAATAAGTGAGGAGTATCAGCATGGATAGCTTGGTCGCCTGAGCCTGGACAACTAACAACCGACCCGATTTGACCCAAACGATAAGGTTGGGGGGATCCATCTGGCCCATTTCCCCCAAAATTCCACCTGCCGAAATTTCCCTTATAAAGAGAATCGTCTCTCGGGTTGAAGAGGTTTTTCAAAATAGCTATTATGGACGGATGATACCTCCAACTTGGTCCGGCCGTGCCCATTGTATCAGCCGTGATAATGGTAGGTTGATTACCGTTGTCTGCTATGTTCGATCCAGCCATAGCCTGCGATGCTAGGTTGTTCTCATATGACCTTAACTTCTCCATGGACGGTCCAGAGCGCAAGTCTACGCGAAGGTCTTCTCGCATTGCCATTTCTTTGTAGCTCATTGGCTCAAATTGCCCCTTGTCTGGGTTCAACAAGTCAACTGGTCGCGATGGATGGTTCTTTAATGCTTCCACTGCTGATGTAAAGTCTTCAAGGACAACTTTGCCCCAAGGGAGTGTCTGTTCTGGTGGCAATAATCCTTTGATAATGACTAATCCATGCTCTCGTAGCATTCTAATTGCATGAATGATGTTTGTATCAGTGAGTATCGTTGTGTAGTAACCCGCACATGATTCTGAGTGAATCTTTTCCCTCGTGCGTTCTGCCACGCTGGGTACGATTGTTACTTGACTTGCTAGTCTCAGTTCAAATTGCATGTAAGTCTCATTCTCGCCTACTACCTGTAGACTCCCACACGTCTTTTCAGCAGCCAAGGCCACGTTTTTTTCGATAATCGACTTTTTATCCATCCAAGGACAAGACATCGCATTAACCAAGCAGGCTCTTTTTTGAATTTTGTGCACTGAATAGGAAGATGAAGTGCTAATACAAGATATACCCTCCCAGATGGATTGTGAAAAGCAATCAAAAGAAATGTTGCCAATCTCCTCATTTTCTTGACGCTTTATCATCAACCACACAACTCCTCCCGGTACCAAACGATGCCGAATACTCAGAGATGAGCTGGAGTGCAAATCATCTGTGTCCCCTACTATCAAGACGACAGAATCGCATGTACTGGAATCATTAATATCTCCTGCTGCGACTTTCATGCCTCTACGAATCACCCATTCAGTCATCGTCGTTCTCGAATTCTCCGCTTCTTCTCCGCACTCGTTTCCATGGAGCACACATGTAATAGCCACCACACGTTCACCGAGCCCTACGCCTGTAGACTTTGTCAACGAACAAAAGTGCTGGGTGATGGCAACAGTAATAGCCGAAGCTGCGGTGGCCTCAAAGAATGCATTTGGTTGTGCTTGCTCGTTATTCGCAACAACAATGTCGTCACCTTCCGAATCGCTGTCGGATCCAAAAGCACCCCAAGCTGCTTCCATCTTTTACTTCTTCTTGATGGTGAAGATGAGAAGAATAAAGGATGGATGTAAGTAGAGGACGATAGATAGATGATAGATGATAACCTTAGATGATGTAATTGCCACAGCCACACCGTCATGCTCCATCCATCAGGTAACAAGAGGTCACAAGTCACAATAGGCGCAGATAAAAAATAATGTTGTGGGGATATAGTACCTACGTATGTATGAGCTTCGTGCAAGGTGGAGGAAAAGTAATTCTTTGTATGATTCCTACTGTACAATCGCTATTTTGGCCCGTACGGGGATAAAGGGGCTATTTCTAATTCCGTCAATGAAGGCTCGCTATCGAGTACCGCTACCAAAAATCCACCACTCCGGAACCATGAAGCACCAGCCATGATAGCCTCTGGTACGATGGCCACCGTCACCCACAAACAAGGGATACGTCAACTCCGCTAGGCTCCATTGGTCGCGTATAGCATAGCATATACAACAGACGCGACAATGGTTCGCATATGCGTCGTCGCTATGAAATTATCGTCTCCATCAGCGGCATAAAATCTACCAGTTTTAACTCCGTCCACCCCCACACGGCTGTTTTAAACTGAAAGATCTTCCTCGTTCAGAATGGATATATACTAAATAGCTGCAGCTGCGTCTGCTGCTGTTGCTATTACTACAACTCAATAATCATCTTCCGATTTTACCTCATTGAACAATATATCAGTTGGATTACATCAAAAACGGATGGCACGACTTTCATCATTTCATTCCCTTGGAAGTGAAGGATGTCTTGCAGACCTAGGTAAAAGTCTACTAGGTCTTCAATTTTTTGGTTGAGGAGGCGTCGGTCTCTCATGGCGCGCTCGTCACCATCACCGACGATAGAAAGAAAAAAGGAACTCCCTCACAGAGTTTTTGGTAAATACAGGTCGTTGACCAACTCGTGGTCGTTGGGAGCTTCTAAGAGATTACACTAAGTCGTCTAGGAACTGTTTACTTAGCAAAGATGTATAAAACAAAGTAATAGTCTATCATAGGTACACGTAAAAACTGAACATCTAAAACATATATCTTTTACTCCTACACCTTTTGCAATGATCGCGAATGTAGACCTGGAATGTCCTGCATCAGGAACGAGGTGCAGTTACCACAGCATAAACCCCTTTGTTTAGATACTGCACAATAATATAGCTTTTGACAAATTTGCTTGCCCTCTTCTCGCCATTGTGCTTTAAACTAGCCTCTTTTGCTGTTTTTCAACAGATCTAGATCTACTCTTACTCCTTGACCTGTCCTTGTCGTGTCTCTTGCCTGTCGTATTCCTATCGCCCCTATCCTTGTCGTGCCTCTTGCTGCTGTCTTTCTCGAGCTTATCGCTCCTGTCCTTGTCGTGCCTCTTGCTGCTGTCTTTCTCGGGCTTATCGCCTCTGTCCTTGTCGTGCCTCTTGCTGCTGTCTTTCTCGGGCTTATCGCTCCTGTCCTTGTCGTGCCTCTTGCCGCTGTCCTTTTCCTGTCGCTTGCTGCTATTTTTACCATCCGGACCATCCTCCATCAATTGGTATTCATCTGACACTGTTGAGCGAGCTTTCGATCGAGTGCGACTCTTGCTTCGCGCCTGGCTCTTGGAGCGGCTGCGCCGACGTTCACCGTGTTTGTCTTCGAGATGCTCAACCAACTTGTCCTTCGATTTGGTAGCTTTCTTAATTTTTTCCTTCTTCTCTACTTTTGAAGCAACGCAGCAGCATCTGAATAAGAAAAGGCAAAGTAGGAGAGAGGCAAGTGCACCAAGAAATATTGTAGAATGGGCGATATGCTCCTTTGCTGTTTTCGTCCATGAAGAACTGCTGCTACTACTATTGCTGCTGCTACTGCTGCTGCTACTACTGACGACCCCATCGTCACCATATCCATACATATGAGTGTAAACGCCGTTGTTATATTCAGTCATGGTTGCATCATCATCGGCCCAACCAGCGCGTTTACGCCAGTAGTCCACCTCTGATTCTGTGGAATCAGATAGTTGACGCCCGCCACCTCGAAGTGAAAATTGAACAGTCATGTCGGTCTTGATTGCTTCGCTTGTTGGTAATACGGCCTGGCTCCCGTCGTCCTCTTTATTTAAAGTAAAGTAGTAAATAATAAACAATCTCTCCTTGCACAGTACGATAGGCTGCAACTGGGAGACATGAATGGGTTGGGTCAGGTCGTGTGTTTAAAAGTAGGCGAGAGGATGGATGGAGTTGAGATACCGGAGCGTCTTCTCACCGGAATCAGCGAGGTTGCTTGAGAAAGCACATGACCTAAAATAAGCTAACAATATTATGTACATACACAATATCGCTAAATATCTCCTTTGACGTGGACTCCCCACTGCAGAAGACTTTCTCTCTTCTCTAAAAATTCGTCCACCGCACAAATTTTTCACAGTCCAAAAATTTGATTGCATTATTGTGATGTGATGGAGGAAGTAACTATGCATTCCATGCTACAACTTTGGCACTAAAATATTGCACCACCACACTTCTCCTGCAAGGCAACAATCTCACATAACACTTCCCCCAATCAATCGATTTCAACAACTAACTTATTTCAGCTCACAAGAAAAAACATCATGACCACTCCGAGCATTGGCACTAGCGGCTCATTCTCAAGTCAGAGATCGAGTGCAAAGGCAGCAGCGATGGCCAATCTTGCTGCCAAGAGGAAACTAAGGAATGCAGCAAGGTTTGATAAGAATCGTCATGAGCAGCAGCGACAGAAGCCACCGTCAGTATCACACAACATCAAGGTTGACACCAGCCAAGAAGATGATCCCGATGGCATGGATGCATCCACTGCATACAAACTTGAAGAACAACGAGTCAAAACTGAAAAGGATATGGTTGCTGTTGGCAATGAAGCACTCATTTTTGTATATGGGTACAATCCCAACTTGTACGAAGATGTATTTGCTCTTTCTCCCAATGCATCTATCAACGAAATCAGGACATCCTACCGAGATCAAACGAAGCAATTGGAGCATAGTCTGGCAACAGTATTCACGTCAGACGTACCCGATGATGAAATCAATAATGCATTGAATGAATCTCAGATGGAAGCTGCCATCCAGTGCGGGATGACATCAGCACATATGAAACAGATGCACCCCAGGAACTTCATGGAGGTGAAGATGGATGCATTGAAACGGGCCTACGCAATATTGAAGGATAAGCAAAGTAGGATGGAATACGACGCAGTCTTGTTGGAATTTCAAGAATCGTCAAGAGTGAAACTAACCTCCGTCGTTGAAGTTGATGAAGATGTGCAATTGTACGACGTTGATCGTCACATTGATTATGGAGAGAATGGAGATTACTCTTACGATGTCGACGACTTAACAGAAGAGGACGATGTCTACGAAGAAGATGAGCAATCATCAAGAACGTCTGTCGTTAGCAGTGTTGCTGGAACCACTTCTCGTGATAAGCGTTATGACAGAGTGCTTCATAATAAGCCCTATAATGCGGGTACCTATCCCCAATCTCCGCCCCAGGCCCTGTCGAAGCATCCTTGGAAACAAGAGCAGCTTCATCAACAACACTCGCCAAGAGATCCATTTGACTTCGACCAACAGTATCATCAACCATATCTGCCAGAAAGCGACAATAGCATCCTATCCATGCGTAGTACACGTTCATTCCACGTTGATCTCTTCGATCCTTTTGATTTGCAAGGAGCAGACCAAATCGACTTCAACCACCTACCAATGGTTGACACATTCACTCCTGCGTCAGATGAAAGCATTCACACCGAGGATAAAAGGCACGGGAAGAGCGATGATGAAACAGTTACCGTCTTCCTCGGTCCTCTTCCAAAAGCAAATGACGACGACGATGATATTACTGTTGGTGAAGTAATTGCAGCTCGTGAACGTGGAGAAGACGTTGTCTTACCTCGTCGTACAACGCCAGATGGCAATGATTATACTAACATGGTTGATTTTGTACCTAGGAAGAAAGAAGGAATCAAACCAAAACTTCAATCATTGTATCAATCGATGAAGCGTTCGGTTGGAGGCTCGTCTAAAGGCTCAAGGTCTATTGCGAGTGATTCAGCTGAGTTTCAATCTAAGGGTGTACGTGTCATGTCGGTAATGTCGTCCAAGAAAGAGAACCATTGTGATGATGATCCGCCCCAAGCAACAAAGGCGATGAATGTTGCAGGTGTTGATCCACGTGGACCCAACCTATCGAAAGAGGAAGATGATGATGACGAAGGAGAAGACACCTCACAGATCTTTGATACAAGCGATGATAATTCTGATGATGAATCTGTCAAATCTGACTTTGTGTCTGAACTTACCCGAGATACTTCTCAGCAGCAAGGGCCGTCACAGCCACAGCAAATAGTACCCAGCCTAACAGACCTTGAACTTGAGACATTCCTCATGATGGCAAATAAGTTCAGGGCCATGGATGAAGCTAATAGCCACAAGTCAAAAGAAGAAGTCAATTCGTTGGTTAACAATAGCAGTGACGAGAACACGTCGATGACGCAACAGAATAGGCTCAACGTTCCTACAAAGAATGACTGTGCCCTTTCTACCGAGATGTCGATGACGCAACAGAATAGGCTCAACGTCCCTACAAAGAATGACTGTGCCCTTTCTACCGAGACCAAGGAAGATTACGTGAAGCAATACGCAATGAATAGTCTTCTAAGCGTCGATGAAGATTCAGAGTATGAGGATGACAATAAGAGTATCTTGGACGAATGGGTGAGCGTGATTGATGAAATTGAAGAAATGTTTGACGAGTCGTTAGAAAGTGTCAGCTCCATGTGCAGCTGGGAGTAGAGAGAGAGCGTTACATTCGCGACGAATATGTAGGCATGTTAAATCAAGAAACAAATTGTGACTTTTTCACAACACCAAACTTTTTATATTATTTCCATGGCTATCCTATTAGCACTTATGCGCATTTAGATGACCACATCATTCTCTCTCTCTCTCTGTACACAACATCATTTCCCTTGATTGACGAGAGGGTAGTAGTCTCAGACAAATCCATTGAAATCGTTTGTGATTTCAACATCGACAAAAAAGAGAGACATATGGATGCCAGGTCAAGTGAAGGAGGCAGCGTTCTATATTCATATAACCCGTTACCAACCCCCAAAATGCCACCTAAACACCGAACACCGTTAAACATCGCATAAACAAAAGTCTCTCCCTAACACAAAATATTAATAAGATTCGGTCGTTACCGCCCCATAACTCTGCTTCCCCGCCCCACTCACAATCAAATTAGGACTGCCCAACTCATGCGTCCCATCATGATCCCCACCCCAACAATCCGTCGTTTCCTTCCCACCACCAGCTGTCTTGGCATTTCTCATAATCATGTACACACTAATGGCAAATGTCGTACAAAATGTCATGAGCGCGCCAAAGGCATTCTTACGTGCCAAGTCAATATCTGGAAGGCCCGTGATGAAGAATGGTTGGGTTGCTAACATGATGTACACGAAGGAGAGGAATATTATACCCGTGAACGAGTAAAAAGAGCAGCAGCCGGGGGAGAGCATTGTTTTTTTTGGTGGGGGGAGGGTGAAAAATTTTGGGTATCTTTTAACGAAGTGAAAGTGGTGATTTGATAATAAGGCGGCGAACAAGTCTCTCGATACTAACTACTGCTGTGGTGGGATAAGGCCGACAACAACAGAGGCAAGTGCAGTAACGCAATGAAAACGAACAACAATTTTATGGTGACGGTTTTCAAAAGATCCACAAGAAACGAAAACCGGGTCAATAAATTGCCCTCAAAGGGGCATCAGGGATTTTTTGATTTTTATTGCTCGATCAATCAGCCCTATCTACGAATGATATTACATTATCGGCTCCATTGAAGTTCAGCGGCAAGAATAACGGCATACCCATCAATCTCTACCCCCCAATCAGCTGATATCGTAACAATCGTTCCCAAGAGCACTTTGTTGATAGCAAGCCGGGTAAAGCTCCACAACTGGTGATATCTTGCGCTGCCAAAAAATGGACACATCACATGATGCGAACCGCCGATCTTGCGGCCGCCGCAGTGCTAGCAAAAGGGGCAACAGTAGATCTATACTGTCATTGCTATCATTATCCAGTCTTCTTATATTGATTTTTATAAGCATTGATTCATCGAATCATTGCAAGGCTTGGAAATTTGGCAACAAGAAGAATGAAGAGACTGACAATAATAAATCAGCAGAATCGTCGACAACCTCGCTTCCTACTACTGCCGACACCAATACACAACATCAATCATCGACACCAACACCCACAACCATCCTCGAAACCGAAGCCCGAACCGCACGTGAATTATCCAAAGCCGTAGCCACCCTCCAAAAAGAACTCAAATCATGCAATTCACGCCTAGATTCGATCAAATCTGGGTTTCAAAATTTATATTCGATTCATCTAACTCATATTGATGGATTACGTAAATGCAAGGAGGGGATGATATCTTCTTCCGATTTACAAAAGTTGTTGGATTCCAATAATGACAAATTGTCAAAGGAAGAAACGACAAAGGCATTAATGGAACAGGCTCAAGCGTCTATAACCGAACAAAAACGTAATCTCCAACACGAGGAAATAGCCACCAAACACAAAGAACTTATTCTCAAACTTGAAAATCAAGTGCATCAACTCCGTTTACGTGAAACGGCATGGGAACGTACCATCTCGGAGTTGGTTGCTCGTAAGGACTTGTTGGAGCGAAGAGAAAATGCGTGGACAAGAACTATTGGGGAATTAATGGCTGATATTGAGATTAGGAATAAGAGGGAGTGGTGGTGGGAGGAAATGAAGACAGAGATGGAGGGACGGATTGGTGGTTTGAGTTATCATGCTGTATTGGAACGGTGAGTGTGTATTGTTGGCCAACATTGAGTATTTGACATGAGTAGTTCTTGTGACATCATTATTCAATGGTACCTATTCATTCATTTCCAGATATGGACCTGGTCCACACCGCGTCTCCATGATTGTCGAATTTGATGACAATCAACATGAAGTCATAATCGAGTTGGCCCCCATCAATCTAATGCCGCATGCCGTTCACATCTTCCTATCTCAAATTTCTGAGGGGTACTGGACACGAGGCACACCTGCCATTGTCATGAATCCCGGTCATGTCCTACAGGCATGTCCAGATCCCTGTCTTGAAACGAAAGCATTGGGTGGTTCGTACCCCGGTGACCCATACGTGGACATGAGACATGTGGGATTAGACGCTGTCTCCTTCCAGGAGTATCATCCGGAGTATCCTCACGAAAAGTATACCATTGGCTTTGCTGGACGACCTCATTCGGGACCAGAGTTTTATATCAATATGATGAATAATACATTAGATCATGGTCCTAAGCAGGCAATAACGGAGGACGTTGATGAAGCGGCGATGGAACCTGACCCATGCTTTGGAAAGATCATTAGTGGGTTTGAAGTCATTGATAAGATTTCGGAGGAGGGCATAACAAGAGCAGATTTGCCAGACGAGTCAAAGGAAAGGGATGGTGACGAAGAAATGTTGAGTGATTCATTGTTGATACAGCCAGTAAGGATTGTCTCGATGAGTATTATTTCAGAAACTGACGGCGGTTCGTCAGAAGACACACGTGATGAATTGTAACAACACCCAACCTGTCCTTGGACGATTTTATTGTTGCCTTATATCACTCCTGTTCAAAGTAAATATTTACGTAACCAAAATGATTATCTACATGACTTCAGAGAGAAGCTATTGAGGAGACAGAAGAATCATCATCCCATAAGAAAGAAAATACCATACTCGTGCACTCCTACTCCTATCTGACACCTGACTCGAAAACAACTCTGCTAAAGACTACACAGAGCACCTTCTTTTCAATGACAAACACAAACACCAACAACACTATGAACCTAGACTCAAACCCCAATCAGATAAAGAGTTTTCGTCTACCTACTTACTCCCAAGTAATGGGAGAAACTGGCACCTTACTCATATCCTCAGGAATCAAAGTCTCGTCCTTATTACTACCATCGCCAACAAGCCCAACCAACATGGGAATAAACTTCAAAAGCATCTTCAGGGGGACAGAGTTATGCTTGGGATCCTTCACTTTGGCAGTATCAAATGCATGCTTGCAATTGATATTCACAACCGCTCCAGTGGTTGCAAAGGCCTCCCCGTCAGCATTGGTGAGCGCATTACGATTCACAGCACACCAAGTGGGCAAGTAGACGTTGAACAAGATCGTTCCACATTTGGTGCAGTAGGGACGAGCAATCTTGCCATCTTCACCCACCTTCATAAATCCAATACTTTCCTTATCGCTCTTGACCACAGTGGTATTGTTACTCTTGTAAACTGCCACGGCGGCACCGCCGGATTCTTCATCACATTTCATGGAGATGCCGTCAAATCCCTCACGAGATTCGATGGATTGAACTACCGACACGCAGGAGTGACATTGACAGTTAAAGATCATGCGGGGGGCGGAGTTGAAGGAGGCCTCGAAGGCGCCGCATTTGCATTTCATGGTGGTGAGAGGAGGAGACGACATGGTTTGGCTGTAGCTACCTATTTGATGCTTGAGATGGCAGTTTTGTTGGAGATCTTACTATCCTGTTCAATATCTCTCTTTCTCTCTAGCACTCTAGAATCTTTTTGTGTTCAACCGCTAGCAAGCTAGCCAAAGCGACAGTCCGAATAAAAAATAGCCAAATCAGGCAACAGGCAGCCAGCAGGCATGCAGCAGCCCTATCAACGGAAGGCAACTGAAAAGTTCGTGTTCGCTTTCTCTTCAGAACAGCTGTTTTCTGCTTTTTGAATAAGAGCCCGGATAGGTTTGTTGCATCCCATCCCAGCGAAGGCTCATTTCCAGCGTAAACGTCGCTGAATATTTATGTACCCTACATGCATCATACATACTTCTTATTCCCCCAGCCAGCCAGCTCTTTCTTCGCTTCTCTGGCAACGGATGTACATTTTGCAAATGATTTGGCGGACATGAGCGGGAGAGCGCAACCCTAACATGTGCCATGAAAGTGTATTGTACTCCGTTGTAGCTGTAGCCGTTTATGTTTATGTTTATTCTTATACTCCTATCTATATCTATCATTATAAGACTCGAAAAAAACTCTGCTAAAGACTACACAGAGCACTTCTTTTCAACGACAAACACAAACACCAACAACACTATGAACCTAGACTCAAACCCCAATCAGATAAAGAGTTTTCGTCTACCTACTTACTCCTAAGTAATGGGAGAAACTGGCACCTTACTCAGATCCTCAGGAATCAAACTATGAGCGGGAGAGTTCAACCCTAAAATGTGCACATGAACGTGTATTGTACTCCATTTGCTGTAGTCTGTAGTTGTAGCTGTGAAGTCATCTTATACTATACTCTTATCTTCGAAAACAACTCTCTATCTTTACCTTTACCTGCTGTGATTTTTGTAGTTGTTGTTCCCTGCACATTATACGTGTTACGACGAGTTGCTGCTGTTTTGCTCACCCCTTCGTTCTTGACCTTTCCTTTGTCCAGAACAGAAGGTACACCAACTCGCCTTTTCAGGGATGGATACCTAAGTACATATTATTATTTTTTACCATGTACATTTGGATGGAGTAAGTAAGTGCATGGGAGTACTTAACTGAGGAGAACAATACAGTACCTCAAGTTACAATACTTTCCTTCAAAATCTGAAACTCCACTTTTACTATTGTACCTCACCGTTCGTTAGTTGTCTTGTGAACTTTTGTGAAGCCTGTCTTATTCTGCTTTTGCACAAAAGACTGAGATTCAAATTGATTTGGCGGACAACACGAGGGAGAGAGAGGCAACATACAACGCCATACCTTGGTAGTGGTAGCGAGCGAAGCGGAAGATAAGGACTTTACTTGACTCAACATCTGCACCATCATCATGGTCATTTGTTCCTGTAGGAAAACAGGATCTTCTGATGATGAAAACAGTTCATCACACAAATCAAAATCGTCAAAGAAGACGAGGTTCTCCTTCTTCCGCCGCAAACAACCTCTAGTCTTCATCAGCACCGACCTCGATGAAGAAGATTCGCCAACCTACAGTCCCGCCGAGTTGCAACAGCTCAAATCCACCAAAAAATCCAAGTCATACGTCGATGCAGTACTCTACCGCAATCGCAACTCCGGACGACGAACATTACTGAGTCGAGATGGGGTCCCCTTGTTTACGGGATTTTTGGATTGGTTTAACCGAAAGAGGTTGAGGGAGAAGAAGGAGAAGGGTGAGAGATACATTAGGGTCAAAGAGAATGGTAATGATGTGAGGGCGACGACGATGATGCTTAAAGCTCAGCGGATTGATCCGTTAAAGTCGGGGTTTATGGGAAAGAAGGCGGATAGGGATGGAACCATGGGGTGTGCTGTTGGTAAAATGGCTGCGGCACATTGGGCTGAACAGAAAGCTCGTCCATTGGAGAAGAAGTTGGATATCCCGCAGAATGGTTGTGGTGGTATTATTGGGTGTGGTATGCCAGAGTGTTATCCCGTATGTGGTGCCGATGATTCATTTGCCACTGCTGCTACAGCTTGCAGTCCTTGGAGTAATGGCAGTGTCTCCTTCCATGAGGAGGATTGCAGCGCTGACATTGTTGCCAACACCAAACAACGTGTCTCTTTCCAAGAGTGCCAGGAGGAGAGCACTCCTTTCTTTGGCAACATCACCAAACGGCTCGAGAGTATTTCTCACCAGACTTCTTCTCCGGAAATGGACACTAAGTGCCAGGAGGAGAGCACTCCTTTCTTTGGCAACATCGTCAAACGGCTCGAGAGTATTTCTCTCAAGACTTCGTCTCCGGAAATGGACACTAAAGAAGATTTTAGTACCAGATATGAGGGAAATAATGCAGCTGATTCATATTCTGAAACACTTCTATTGAAGAATGACATAACTTCTACGTCAACGAAGAAGAAGATACGTGTTAGTAAGAATGTGGAGTGTTTATTCTGATGAGGATGACAATTTTCCAACATGCTTTCGGTGATGATGTGTTGAAGAAGACTTTTTTGATTTACTCCTACGTTCCATGTTCAACTCATCATCTCCGCTTGGGACTAGAAGCGAACCATGTGGCCCAGGTCGTGTAGCTTTAGCGGGTGACACACTTGATGTTTTTAAAATAGGTAAAATTGATTGAGCAAACTTCACTTCTTGAGGAAGTGATACCATGAGAGAGTGCTAACAGATCCCCTTTTTATATATACCTCGAGAAGAAAGCTTGTTCGGACACAAGAATAAGATTTGCCTAAACTCCTTACATCAGCTCTCAAAACTACAACACAAGACCCTCAGGCACACAACAATGTACTGCTATACCATCACTTAACGACCAATGTATTCACTACAGATACCGAGTCCCTCAAAGGCCTTCGAAACACACGGTCCGGGCTCATTATTGAACTGTGTCACGGTACTCGCAATAACATTTACCACCAACGGGGTAATAGCCAATGCCCAAATACTCGTCAATGCTGCCTGCTTTGGGTCCAATCGAGTATAATCAATTTTAGGTTTGCCATTCTTTTCTTCCATTTTCTGGTAAGACCTATCATTTTTGCAAAAACAGAAAAGGCAAGGTGAGAATTAGGAATGGCGAAGCACTGATTCGAACTGCTGTACACTAAGAGTACATAACATTATGAACGCTTACCAATCCATTGGGTTGTTCAGCTTGGCGTCCATATTACCAACTGCCTCGGCACGTGTGACTTTGGCTGTGCCCATATACTTTAAAACTCCTTGCTCATATTCATCGGCGTTGAAGATTCTTGTAATCAAGGGGACAGGACCATGACGTAATGCAGCTCCGATAGCATCGTAGGGCATAACGCCATCGTCATCGGGGTTTTTGACATAACGTTTTGTAGCCTCGTCGAAGGTAGGAAGGGGGAGTTTGGGTGTAGCGGCGGCCTTTGGTTTGCCAAAGGAGCCAAAGGCTGAAGTGGTGGTGGCGAGTGCCAAGACGAGTAGAGATGTTGTTTTCATGGTTGAGCTGTATGTTGGTTGGTTGTTTGTGTTCTTATGTATGGAGGTCGGTTGTGTGAGCTCCGCTGTGACGTGGTTTTCGCTTTTTTGTGGGTAGGTTGTGGGCGCGTGTTATGTTCTTGCTCTGTCATCCCTCTCATTTCTTACACCATTAGATAATTCCCAATTCCTAACTGAATGAAATGAAGAATTCATCAACGGAGTATACCATGGTAGAGTCAAGAGAATCAACAAGCAACCAAACGTCGTCCAATAACACATTTCTATCATCAACATGACGAACGAAAGGACACCGATCAATGCAAGTGCAAGTGTAGTGAGTGTCCACGCCCTCAGATCCTTGGAAAACGCTCTAAACCGAGAGGATTCAAGCGACCAACCCTCACCACCACTCTACAATCGAATTTGGAAAAGATGCCAAGACATATATGGGACACACTCGTTTCTAATCAAAGCACTCATCCTCATCCTAATTGCATTTGCATATCCACCGCTCGGAGCAACCTATCTGGCGCCACAAATCACAGCCACATGGATAGCAGTCATATTCATCTTCATCCTGGCCGGGATGGGTATCAAGACAGAAGAATTCAAAAAGGCATTCCAGCGATTACGATTCAATCTATTTGTACAAATATTCAACTTTGGTGTAGTTAGTTCGATTGTTTTTGGATTTTCAAAGTTCATGGTTAGTGTGAATGCATTGTCACAAAGTCTAGCGGATGGAATGATCATTTGTGCATCACTTCCTATTCCTATCAATGTGGTATTGGTATTCACCAAAAGTGCTGGAGGGGATGAAGCCGCGGCTATATTCAATGCAGCATTTGGTAACCTTGTAGGTATCTTTTTGAGTCCTGCCTTAATTCTGGGATATCTGGGGGTTAGTGGACAAGTCAATTTGGGAGATGTCTTCTTTAAATTGGCATTACGAGTCGTACTACCAATCTTTGTTGGACAAGTGCTACAACACTTCGTACCGCAGTTTGTGAAGCATTACAAACAGTATTTTAAGGCGGCTCAGGAATGGTGTTTATTGTTCGTTATATACACAGTCTTTTGTAAAACATTTTTGGAAGGGATGGAGGCTGACGGTACGTTGTGATATGACTTCGTTATGAGTATCATCTTTCTTTCGCAACTTGCATCTCTCATTTCCTTTTACACAGTCACAGTTGGACAGATATTTTTGATGATTGCATTGCAGCTTTTGATGCTTTGTGTGCTTATGGCGTTGGCTTGGATATGTCTGGGGGTGTTGTTCCGTAACGAGCCAAAGTTACAAGCGATGGGCTTGTTTGGCTGTACGAACAAGACATTGTCAGTGGGAGTTCCTTTGATCAACTCAATGTATGAATCCAATCCAATGGTGGGTTTGTATACGCTACCGCTGCTTATCTGGCACCCTATGCAGCTGGTAGTTGGAAGTTTCGTTGTTCCATACGTGGCTGCGTATGTCAAGAGGAGAGAGGAGGAAATAAGTTTACTGAAAGAAGAAGAAAAAAGTCAAGATGGCACTACCAGTGGCAGCCCTGATGAAAATGAAACAATACAAGAAGAGAAGTTAGAACAGGGTGTTCTGGAGGATAAAACAGATTCTTGATTAGAGTAGGATTAAGATAAAATGGCTTCGTCACCAGAAGTAGTGAAGTCACTCCCAGTAACGAAGTAGCATTCAGGGATATCTGTCTTGTAGTCAATTGAATTAAGCTTTCCAAAAGTTGCGCAATGTTGTGTGTGATACTTCCAATGAACCTTTTGACACTCTCGGGAACAAAATTGAGCGGTGTTGCACCTTGTGCAGTACCAACTTCTTCGTCGTTAAGCAAATTTTCGGGGAGAGGACATCGATCACTGCAGCATGGGGCCCGTCTTCATCTTATGAGCAAGAGGAGCGCTTCCTAAAGTGGCAAAGGATTGTTTTCTCATGTCTCCAACATATTGTGGAAGTGTTTTTTCGGAGATACTTCGCATGATTACCTATGATATTAAATCCATTAGCCACTGAGGTAATTTGGAAGTCGGCCGATGTGTTTCCTTGTTCAATGCCATCATAGTCATGGTCGCTTTCGCTAGTAATTTCCTTGACTTCGAAGTACTTCCTTGTTCGTCAACATCATTGATATTCATATCCATCAATAATCGATGATAACACTCTACAACCATACCACGTCTTTTAGCTACAAACTTGGTTTCGACGATCACATCTCTTCCAAGGTGATTAGCACCATCGATTGCATCCAACCACATCTCTCCATCGTCAAGTGCAGTTACTACAAAGATAATCCCATCCTCTTGTTGCATCTTGCGTAATTTGTCAGGTCCACCGAGAAAAATAGTTCGATGGCGTTCAAAAAAGTTGGAAACGGATCGTATAGGGATATGATAGGCATGATGTTGCGTTTGTGCTTCTGTGCTTGTTGTCGTCTGAATGTGCATATCAAATTCGTCTGGATAGCATGGAAATGATTGCTTGTGATACAATTCAGATGATGATACTTCTTCATTAGGAGATGTTGATAAATGTGGAGTTGATGATAAGGTGACTATAGCAGCATTGTAAACAATCACATCATTTGCATTACCATCAATATCATGAGTTGGAACAGATGTCATTTCCATCTGCCAAACTTCTGTGTTGTCAGCTAAGCTATCCATCAATTGGCCTGTGACAACGTACTCGCTGCCCAACTTTGGACTGGAACGAAATTTCTGGTTGGTTATAGCAGTAAGTACCCACTGCTTTCGTTTTGTATCATCGTCACGAGGAGCATGAATCAATGCACGTTCATACTGACGGACATAATTGCTATTATATATTACTCCATACGCATCTGTATCCTCAATGTATACACAAAACTTTGGAGAAGTAAATGCTGTTGTTTTTGTTGGCGTTTCATCGCGGACTAGAGGTGTCGTCGATGAAAGCAAAGTTGACAGCCTTGATAGATGTTGTTGATTTGTCAGAAAGACAAATGAAAATGCTTGTTGTCCGATGATGACAAAGGTCAATAAAAAGAAGCTGATGGTAGCTAGTGTAGTACGATAACGAAGATGTGACATGTTAGGGTTAGCAACAAGTAGTCTTAGTAGTTTTTTTGTATTGACAATATCATCATGGCAGGGTATGGTGTGAGTGGATGGTAAGTAGGTGGATAGGGCGAGAGCGGATGATGGAAGTCGGACTTCCGGAAGAGCGCGGGAAGCCCAGAAGTCACTGCTCAAATACCTTTTTTGTATGTTTATCATTAGCACACAAAAGAAGCAAAGTAAAGATAGTAATTTTGACACGTAGGAACATGTACAACGTCGTTTTGTTCTTTTGTTTGTTCTCGCCGAAAGTGCCTTTGTATTTAGCTCACAACTAAGTCACACAGATACGTCAGCCCCTCCTCTTCAACAAAGACAGCCCACCAACACGCCTCTTCGCTCTCCACCTCGCCCCTTCTTCTTATCTTTTGATCCTCGGCCACCCCTACCAACCAAAATTGTAATAGCACCATGGCTCCACTATCCACCCTCTTCGCATCCGCCGCCCTTCTCGCCACTGGCGCCTCGGCCTTCACCGCCCCATCACAGACCACAGCGGTCCGACCAAGCACAAAATTGTACGAAAATTTTGGTTTCGACTTTGCTGAGGATCAGGCGGAGAACACCCCCCAAATTATTTTGGGTGAGGCCAATTATAAGAAATGGTTGAATAGTGTTGATCCGGATAATATGCTTAATAGGCAGGTGAGTTTTTTTCTGCATAATGTGCAGTGGAAGTTCGCATTTGTTTTGTATGGACGGATATAGGAGAGGAAATGTTCCGTCGGCACATTTTTCCCCACGAAAGGAAAGAATAACATGCAGCAGGCATGATATATTGGCACGGCGTTGGTGGTTGGTGACTTGTTGGAAGAAAAGAGTTCATATTGTGTTGGACTGTTTATACGTCGCTTCCTGCCGGGTAAGGCAGAATGGATCTCTTCACGATATTTTGTGACCCAAACAAACGGACACAAGAAACGTCGAGTCGGTTTGTGTTAACGACGTGGAGTAAATGACAATAAATGCGGTTCTGGAAGAAACAACGATGGGGATTCGTCGCATCAATTTTGCTTGAGGTGGAGAATCAATCGACGACTAGTGCTTGTAACTGATACGTTCTACCGCTTGAAGAACTACTTATACACTCCTTCATTACATGTTGAATTCCTCATCGCTAACCAATCTATTTGCCACCTATCTCTATTCTATACCCTCCAACAGTACGCAGTCCTAAGACGTGTTCGTGAACTAGGCCTCCTCGAGAAGACTGCTGAACTCGGAATCCTCTCCAAGCTCGAAAAGAATGGCCTTACTCTTCAAAAGGCTGAGGAACTCTTGCCCAAGCTTGAGGAACTCGGTCTTCTCTCCTTGGTTGCCAACAACCAACAACTTTTGATCAACGGTGTTGCTCCTCTTGCCGTTGAGGGTGCCCCCCTCCTCTTGCCTGTCGTCGCTGGTGCTTTGGATGTTGGTCCTTCTGCATTTTTCTTGGCAGCTGCCGCCGCTGGTGGATTGGATGCATTCCTCTTCGCTTCTGGTGCTGAGGTTCCATTCGTTGGATTGTCCGCTGGTGCCGTTGCTGGTTTGCTTTTGATTCCTTTGTCTGTTGTTTCGGCTGGTGTTGGTGTCGCTCTTGGAAGCCTCAAGGACTAAATATGATGTGCAAAGAAATGATACAATATCCAATGTCTTATGGAAACAAGCAACTTGTTAGGAATATGCAACTAATGTGCTAAATAATTATTGTTGGTTGAACTCAACTCCTTTTATCGGTTATAATACTAATAGAAAATATGACATTTGGCTTGTCCAAGGTTGAATCGTCGTATTTTCTTCATCTTCCCTCTTCATGGTGAATACTAACGATGTATTGGGACATTTGCTCTGTGGTATTTGAGTCCTGTGGCGCTTTGATATCTTGCTTCGTGCTCAATCTTGTGTTGGCGATGATATATTGGTGACTTCCAGTGTTGTTTCTTACTGATATGTGCTCAGGCTATTACGAGCTTTTACGGAGGAAATGTAGACATATCGTAGCTAGCCAGACCGACAATGTTTTTCTCCTTATTGTTCTATTTTCAAGCCTCTCTAACGTGCTATTCAATCTGCCATTTTTCCCCACAGTGCCGTCTCTCACTATTTCTTGCATATCAAGGTCTGATTGAAGTCATAGAGAAACTGCACAACACCAGGACGAGTATGTATTCCGCGTCAATTCCCAATTTTCATCAGTCTTGGGAAGGATTTCATGTGTCATTTCCTCCATCCCTCTCTCATTGTCGTGACTATGTACCATACTCTTTTCCTTCATGTGCACGAAGGCTTTTCTACGCAGGCAAGGAGGAACCCACTTTAGAGTAAACAGGGCGAGTGTACGTTGCGGTAAGTAACGGTGAAATTAACATCAATGAACACATAATTTAAGTATACATATGCATCATTATCTCTCTTCAGGAGCTGATCAGACTCTCTTCGTCTCGTATCCCTTCTGGCCTAGTTGCTGCCTGAGAGCCAGAATCACTTTCCTTGGATAGGATGTGGTTGTCTGAGGGATGTGATGATTGTGAAGCCGCAGTGCTGCTAGCATATTCGACGTCATCGGTAGTACTGTTTGCACTGGGCAGTAATAACTCTAGCCTACCCCGCGAGAGACCTACTTGTCCTTTCACTTCAGGGTCCACTGCGAGCTCAAATTCCATTGCACAACAGGGGCAATATCTCAATCTCTTCGACCATTTGAAGACATAATTCGTGCCGGGTAGGAATACCTTGCGCCTTCGGAGCTTAACCTCGGGATGTCTGACACACCGACCAGAAGGATCATGCTCATTGGCGTTGCAAGAACTCATTTTTCTAGATAAAGACTTTTCTTTTATCTGATTCAATCCAGATTTTGTTACTTTCTGCGATCGTTCTTTAGTCCCAGTTCGGGCATCGCGACCTCTGGTCCTACCTCTCTTTCGAGGAGAGCTTGCTCGCACGTTTTCTTTGGTGCGATCGCCATCTAGCTTTCTCAGGTTAGCCATGAGTTGCAGTAAATCCTGATGGAGATCCTGCTTTGGATTGCTATTATTTTGGGACACCCATCTTGCGCTATATGCACATTTGAGAAGCAATCGAATGGTATCTTCTGCATCGTTAACTTCGCCTTCCGCGCTGATTGACGATGAAGACAGTGGAGCAGGAGCATCAGTTATGCGTTCAGTCCCTTCGACACATGATGGAATAGAATTACTCCTCCTCATACACTCGAAGCTTTCATCTGTCATTTCCATCGTCACGTCATTCATTGAAGACACTTCTCTTTGAGCTTTGACATACTTCAGCTCTTGAGACAAACTCGTCGCATCCATCCTAGCTTCGCCTAACTCCTTCCGTAGACAGATCAACGACTCTTGAAGACGCTCGTTTTCAGCTCGAAGTAGCCTATTTTCCTCATCCATTCTATCCCACTCGGCATCAGTCGAAGTCATACTGTCGTCATCCTCATCATCCATATTATTAGTCAAGCTACCCAAGTGGGATCTCAAACAGTTGTTTGTCCCTTCAATTTCAAGCCCTTCAAGCTCATTGTCATAATCACCAGACGAGCACATCTTCTCGCATACAAGCTCCAATACAGCAATCTCTTCATTCAATAAAGCAACATTTTCCTTCAACTCTTTACATTGATTCTCAAAAGCGGAGGCCTTCTCACATGATTCTTTCATAGCTTTCTCCCTCTCTGCAATAATCGATTTTAGTAAAGCAATCTCACCATCTTTCTTCTCCTTCACTTCAGCCAACTGTTCTCTCATCATACAAATCTTTTCATTGGCGTGCATATTATCAGTTTTTAATTGTTCTACTTTTTCCATTGACGCTTGTAACTTTTCCTGATCTACACTATTGACACCAAGATTGTTGTTGTTGCTGCTATTGTTGCTATTGATGCTGTGATTGTCATTCTTCTTCCTCCTCACTACTTCGGCCAATTGTTCTTTCAGCATACTAATCTTTTCATTGGCACATAAATTATCACTTTTCAATCGTTCTACTTCTTCTTCCATCGACTTTTGCAACTGACGAAAACGCTCTTTCTCATCATTCTCATTCATCCCACCAAGATTTTTATTGTTGTGATTGGTGGTATTTTGTTGACCGCGATCATGTTCATCACTTCCATCATTGTGTCTGTCGTCAGTATTTGTATTGTCTTGGTACCCTCCTCCTCCTCCTCCTCCGCCGCCGCCACTGCTGCTCCACCTATCTCCAGAACTACCATTCATTCCACCACCTGAAGCACTTCCTCCTCCTCCACCTCCTCCTCCACCACCACTCTCATCCTTCCTTGTACCATCATCCCTACAACTACTACTACTACTACTACTACTACTACTACTACTACTACTACTACTACTACTAGCAGCAGCAGTTCCACTACCATTCTTCGTCGTCGTCGTCTTCTCATTCAATCGTCTCAAATCATTCCTCCATTTCATCCATTCCAAATGTCGTATCAATACATCCTTTGGTATAACAAACTGTTGTTGTTGTTGTTGTAATATGATACGTTGTATGGATCGACTAATACGTGTACGATGTTTATAACTCAAGATACGACAACTACTACTTCGATAATGATGAGAGAAGAAACACTTTAGAAAGTAGAATGTCATTATTAGGAGGAAGAGGAGGATTAGGGGGTTGTTGTAGAGTAGTAGTAGTAGTAGTGGAGGGATGGATGATGATGATTCTTCGAAGGAGGAGGAGGAGGATAGTATTTGGAGAGAGGAGGATAGTAATTGTGAAAAACTAATGGAGGAGGATGTTGTTATTGGACGTGGTGGTGGTGATGATGATGATGATGATGATGATGATGGAGATGATAGTGTTTGTAAATTGTTGTCAATGGGTGGAGTAGTGATGATACTAGGACGACGTGGTTGTGATTGTTGTTGTTGTTGTTTGGTGGGTGTTGTATTTTCTTCCACTGGTACTACATCATCATCATCACCTGCTGCCCCTGCTTCTACTTCGTCTGCTGTGGAATCATGTTGCTCCTCCTCTCCCTGATTGATATTGTCACCAATAAGTTCCCATGTATCATGATGATTATTTCCCTTTTCCTTTTCTAGATTTGACAATGAGTTTCCGACTACTGAGTGTATTGTTGACATCACGTCATCGTCATTATCATCATCATGTTCATTTTCATTATCGTTGTTCACTTTCGTAGTACGAAGTAGTAAGAATGTACTCCTCCTCCTATCATTATTAGCAACATCAATAACTACCGACAACGGGGGGAGATGCACACCCAACCATTCCTCACGCCACGTATTCGGTCGTTTCGTTTCATATAAAAGATTGCCTCGTACTGATTTTGAGAATTGTTCCCAAAATAAATATGATGGACTTGTTGATTTGGAGGATGAGGATGATGTGGTGGTGGTGGTGGTGGTAATAATTACATCATCGTCTTCTTGTTCTTGCGTCGTTGTGGACTCGTCGTGATGATAATGAGATGACGATGTTGTTGTTGTTGTTGTGTCTACCATTACTTCAAGATTAGCAGGAGAAAATTGTTCCTCTGTCGTCGATGATAAATAAGATGATGATGATAGTTGCGCCTTATCGGCAGATGAAACGTCGTCGTTATTGGTGTTGTCTACACTAGGTTGATCCTCCATATTATTTTTTCTCCTATAGCAATTAGTATTATTTCTTTGGTCGTATATATCATCAATATGATATATATATTATAGCAGGCCGCACAACAGTTAGTTATAGTTATAGTCATGCATTAATAGTGTAGAGTAACAACAGCTTCTTCGTCCCCCAAATTAATGACTATATAACTTGCTTTTTGAAAAGCAGCAGCAGGGGCTGGGGTTACTTAGGTGGCAGCGTACTTTTTAAAAGTTGCCGTGTCATATGTTCCTTCGTAGAAAACTTGCGCTATCTAGCAGAAGTTGTTTTGCGTTGATGTGTGTGTCATAAGTAGGTACTTCTTATGTTGTTGTTGTTGTGATGAGTGATGGGATGTGTTGAATAGATACTGATTTGAATTTTGTCGCAGGCCGCGTCAGCGAATAATATTTGACAGCTCATTTACTGATACAATCGGAATATCTTGACAGCATGGTACTTGGCAACATTTCACATTTTTTTCGACGTCAGTGAGGTACCTACAAACGCCTCGATGGTATCTAGAGAGGTGTAGAGATATCTACATCATGACATCATGATTGGAAAGCATAAAAGAGTGGAGTGTTTTAAAGTGGAGAGAAATATATATTAAGATGGAACAACTTGACTGTTTTCCTATAAGCAGCAGAAGGCATCTTAACCTTGCATGAAACGTGTGATGATTCATGTAAAATAATCGACTTCATCATTTCTCTTCAGAGGATGATGACGATATATAGGCCCGTTCCTTGTGTGGCACAGATCACAGAGCACACCGATTATAGTATGAATACCCTTCTTTCACTCCCTTTGTTTCAGCCAGTGTCGTGTCTTCTTTGATTGCTTTGTAAAAAAGAAAGAAATTCGGGGGGGGGTTCCATTGCAGAAAAGCTCGTGTGTTTTGATATCGGGTTTTTGAGTTTTCATAGCATCAATTCTTCCTTGATGCTCACTCACTCTGCAAATCGGCCTCTCCTCATTTTTTTCACAATAGCAATCATGGTTGCCACTGTACATGGAGTATCACCATTTCATTTGGTTGTGAAAACTCTTCTTGTCCTCTTTCTTGCGTCTTGCGTGTAGAAACAACCACAGAAGAAAAAAATTTCCGGGCGCGGCAGGAGAAGTAGATTGATCAACAAAACGTCATCTTCATCAGGGAGGAGAGACTCTTACTCCACTTCTGTTTTCATCCGATGATGAAGATTTTCACCACTTAACATTTTCAAACCCTAAGCGATGCGATAGACCCAATCATATATGAATTTCTGATTTGTTCCCCCCCCCCAGAATCATTATTGATAAATCTAAAATGTTCAATTCATTTTATTTCTCTTTCCATTCTTTATACAAACCAATTAATCGACCCTATTCACCCACAAGTATCTGAGGGTATAATATATGGAGCACACATCATCATCATCATAGAAGAATTATAGTCGAGTGTAGAGTCCGGCCCTTTTGTATCCTAGTAGAACTTGACATTTCCCTACTTATAGCTGCGGACTTTGCAACATCGCTCTCCTATCCCCCCCCCCCCCCCGCATTAGTATGCATTATTATTCGGAGTATGGCAGTATTGCCTCTATATTGTTGTTGGTTTTCGACGACGGATTGTGTTGGAGGGAGGGGAGTAGAGGTTATCGGTTGATAATATTATGTTTTGAATTTGGTCTAGAGAGAGTAATACCAACGCCACCACCTTCTAAGGGACCAGTATTAGCCGCGTGGTGATAAGAGGAAGGCAGAAGATAATAGGTGGCGGAGTGGGGATATCTTCCTTAAATCTATCTACATAATGGCATGGTATTTATGCTGAGCTGTGAGAGGTGAGAGCGGAGTGACACTGACGAAGGCACATTCGTCTTCTTCTCTTCGCATCTTCAAGAAAGTTGAGATACTCTCCTCTTTTCTTCTTCTTTTTTGCTCGCTCTCCTCGCCGCAACTTGGGGTCAGACTGAAAGACGAAGAATAATACATTATCATTAATGTTTGTGTTGACAAAAACAAAAGGAGGCAGATATCCGCAAGCTCCTCTGCGTGTTGTGATGACTATTTGCTTCACAGAAAATACTACCGCTACCGCTGTCCGATCCGATGTCTGAGATGACGACTCGTAACAGCAAAACGCTTCGTCCGGAAGAAAATGATGAATTGATTCAGAATCATGAGAGAAGGATGTCTATTGATGGTACCTGCTCTGCACTCTGCAACGTATAAACATGAATCTCAATGACCCCACTGTGCCTCGTTCGCACTGATCATGATTGCCACTGGTGCTGGTGCTGGTGCCACGTCCTTCTACATCTACATACACGGAAAGAGAAAGTGCAACATTACCCGCAACAATGAAACAAAAAGACCACATCAATCATGTATAGATAGCGTGAAACTTGTACTTGTACACAGTTAAAATCTTAACGTACTATCTTTTTCTTAACCACATCCACACTTTCCTTTTTCCTCTGTAAGCTCCGTGATACAAAGCGGTTGGCTTGCAGGACAAATAATTCGATGCATGTATATATCTCCAGAGTAACACTTCTTGAATGGATGAAGAAGTGCCATTTCACGGATTTAACGTATGGTGTGATTCTTTTCTCTCTCTCTCTAGCTCTAGAAATATCTTCTGCGAGAGCGGCCGGGTGGTGTTTCAGCAGTTTGGCTCGTCACAGGACAAATAATGAAAATGGATACCTAATCAAATTGATTTCGTCTCTCACTCAACACTCTCACACATATTTCAGCATTAATCAGTGGCACAATTCACAGCAGTTGGGCTTGAGGTTGGAGACACGGCGCAGCTGCAAAACGGAATTTATCAAGATCGGCTTGTTAGATGCAAAACATATTGGACGTACAATCTGTTACAATTGACAACAGTGACGAACTTACCCGTCATTGGCGAATATCCATGGGTTATCGTTACAGTTAGGGTCAGCAGGGTAGAAAAGTTGGTATCCAAAAATTGTATAGCCATTAAACGTGGAACACAACCCAATCTCACAACTGCAGGACGTATGAATTTTGACTTGAGTACCGCCGTTGACACAAGTGGCGGTAACATACCAATTGTTAACACCACTTTGGGTAGCGCAGCCATCAGGCCTTTCTAAATACCATCCATTGGGACATTTAGAGTTATTGTTGTTGAAAGAAACAGTAATTGGCATACCATTAGGTGCCTCATTGTCACATATATTACCAGCTCCTTGCGCTCCTGGGCTAACTAAGACGGACAAGGTAACACCTGAACATGTACTACCAGATGGTGGTTTTAAACAAAGGGCTTCCGCTTTTCTCTGTTTCTTGGAGTCATCATCAGTTTCTCCAGTGTAATTACACGTGCCTTGAGTTTCGTCAAGGTTAGTTTTAGTGATTCCCGGCGTACTATAGGAGCAAGTACCACACAGGCAGGCGGGCGCTGGGGCTTCGGCCAGAGCTGGACACTGAGGTTGACCGGGGGAAACAAGCGACGGTGGGGGTGTGACAACTGGAGGCTTCGTCACTGCTGCGGGAGCTGGAGTAGCTGTCATCGGAGCTGGAGTCGGAGATGGAGCTGGAGTCGGAGTTGGAGCTGGAGTAGCTGCCGTCGGAGCTGGAGTCGGAGTTGGAGCTGGAGTAGCTGCCGTCGGAGCAGGTGTTGGAGAGCTTGGAGACTTGGTTCCCTGCAATGAAAGTGAGATTTTGTCAGGGAGAAATGATTGTTATAGCAAGAATCGCTTCCAATAGCAAACATGAGAAGAGTACAACAATTCACTTTGCATCACTTACCGGAGGCGTCGACACAGGAGGCTTTGTTGGCTGCATGCACAAGACAAGAGCAAGAGAGAATGGTATACAAACATTTTTTAGTACCCTGAAAAATGACCTAGCTAAGATATATCACTTCACATCACTTACCGACAAGGTAGGCTTTGACTTTGGGCTTGAGGGCGATTTTGTCTTGTTGGGAGAGGTTCGGTTGGGTGACTTGGAGCTTTTCTTGGTTTTCTTCCCAAAGACAAGTTTGAAGGAAGAGGGAATTAGAGTTAGAGAGGAAACCGCAGGAACTCATTCAGGTTCATGATATGCATGATATTGATGTACTTACATTCTTAGTTGGCTGACGGCTTGGATTACACTTTGGTGCCTTGGAGCCTTTAACTTTGGGTGCCTTGGAGTTTTTGGATTTGTTTGTTGTTGTGGTTGTGGGGCTTTTACTTTTCTGTGCCTGTAATACAAGTAGTGGTGTAGAGTATAAAAATGAGAAAATGAGAATTACAAATGACGAAGGTGTGTCATTGTTCTTACCAAGTTTCGCATCGTCGATTTCTTGCTAGAACTCGAAGGCGTCTTTGTCTTTGAACTGTTGCTCTTGCGAGAAGGCTCAGATTCTGCGCAGTCGATACCGGTAACAGCGTACCTCATTGCAGCAGCCTTTTGATTATGACTTGCGATTCCACCAATACCAGCAAAGAAGAGAACAAAAAAAAGCACCATCACAAGTCCAAACATTGTTTTTGTACTCTTCTTGGATGCGTAAAAGTAAAACACTGTAGCCGCAGATGCCATCATACTTCCTGTTCCTGTACCCGGAATAACTTCAACAGGCCCGTTTTCATCTTCATCCTCGCTTTCATAGAAGCTATCAGGAATGGACACACCGTTCAAGGAAGGTTCGTTCATGTGAGCGATGTCAACATTGCCTATCTCAATGCCTTGGTCTCCACCATTGTTGCGGACTTCATAGGTGGGGACGCTATCTCGATGAAAACTAAATGTGCCGACGGTTTCATCTGCATCTGCGGATGATAATCGAATAGTAATATGAACAGGAATAGGAATACGAGAGTGAGGGAATAGTGCAAATAATAATGATAATGTGCTTATGACGCATCCTACATCATGAAAAACGGCTGGTTTTGCGATGAACTGCATATGAATATGATCATATGATATTGATATGCTCCTGCTCCTGTACTCCCCACGGCCATATACGTTTTGTACCTCTTTAGTGGCAGGGGCAGTGGTATTATGTACTGGCCACACAGCTATGTAATGCGAGTGCGGTGGCGGTGGCGGTGTATGTGGAAGTATCCAAACAGGTCTACTGCCCCATTGGCATCGGCATCTATCGCTATTGCTATCACTATTGGCATGGCATTCACAAACACAACAACTCACCTTGGCAGCTAGCTGCCAAATCGGCCATCCTATTGCCGTCAAAGTTGCCAGGTTTCCTGGTGCTGGATGAACTCATACTCATTGTTACTTGTAGATATCTGATTGTCTGTGTCGTCGTTGTTGTTTTGAATTATGAACGTGTGTACTACTTTAAGAGCACAAGAAGTTTAACCTGCGGTTCGCAGTTTTCTTGCAATGATGATGATCTACACGACTTCTCCGTAGGAATAGTACCATTCTAAAATTCAACACAGCCGGTTCTCCTCCACAATAAGTAGTATCTACTGCCCCCTTCCTGGGGGCGTTTTGGGGCTAAAGGAGAATATCGTTTTTGCCCGCTAAATGCTCCTGCGAACGTGGTATAGTAGGTAGGTAGGTAGGTAGGTAGATTCACGTACTGCGAGTTCAAAAATTGCGAATTGTAGGAGTTATACGTAGGAATTAGAACACTCACAAAACCAAGGTAGCAATAACCAGTCAACAACCCAAATAACCATGTATTATGTGATAGCCCATGAGGCTAAGTCTATGGTCACCCTATTCAGCATGTTTGTTCTCAGCGAATATTGGAGCTCTGAAGTGGGCCAGCACAGCTTTGGAAAGCTGAGAGTGAGAGGAGTTCAAATCCGTAACGTTCTAAGCATGGTTTTGGATCGTAGGAAATGTCAAATAGGGGGGCGCCCCCCCACGCCCCCTTGTGATTCTACTGAGGAACTCCATAGTATTTTGGCGCCAAGTGTATATTTTGGCGCCAGCGTGCCAACTCACAACTCTCCGACCACACAAAACAACCATGGTGCTCCTATGGTAGAAATAAAGTAAAGATATGGCGAAATCTAGGAAGAAACAGAAGCGTAAACCATCGCCCCCACGCGGCAACAATAAAGAAGATGCCACGACGGCTGGTTTGTCAATACGGGAAGTCAGGGTGACTCATGTTGTGTTGCAACGAAGCAAAAACAAAAAGAGGAAAGCTGCGGCCGACGATGCGAATATTGCTGATTGGTACAAGGTCACGTACACTGTGTTTTTAACGACACAAACAGGCACGACGGAAATTAAAGTTAATTCAACGAAAGACACAATTGCGTGGGACCAGATGATGGTAAAGACACGGGGAGTAATCACGGATCGAGCCGATGAGTTGGGCATCGATTGTCGTCTCGGAGCTGGTCCATTATTCATGACAATAGATGGTTATTGGAAATGTTTATGGGTTTATGCCGAGACCGAAATCGGCAAAAAGAAACTTGAAGCAGAGGCGAGGTCGGTCGCAGCACGTAAAGGACATCAAACCAGAATTGATGCGGTTATTGCGAAAGAGTGGGAGAAGGGCGATGGATTTAAAGATCGTGGTGAGAAGCACCGTGCGAAGGCCTCAGGCACTCTCGCGCCGTCATGGTGCAAACAACAATGCATATGCTTTTTCCACTCATGCTTGCATGAAGACAGCTNGCACTCTCGCGCCGTCATGGTGCAAACAACAATGCATATGCTTTTTCCACTCATGCTTGCACGAAGACAGCTGGTCGAGATGTCGCTGCTGCAATTATTCACGATCGAGATGAATTGAATAACGTGTCTGCCGAATTGTGTGTTGGTGACTGGATCATATTTCATGGCGTAGATGAAAATGGCAACGAAGATCCAGATCAACCACTTTGGCTCGGTCGCGTGATGTCAAATCCTGATGATGGTTGGGATGGCAGAGGTGTGAAGCAAAACACAACAAACCGCGCAGTCAAGTATCCGATGGGAGTCGAGGTAAAAAAGAATGAAGTTGCAATTTACGTCCAATGGTATGAGAAGATGAATCTGAACTCCAATGAGCCTAAATATCATGTCTCGCGAACAATAACGAAAGCACAAGTCCAAAGTAACCAACTTCTGCTCCACACTGGATTTGATATGAAGCAATTGATCGGGGATAACAATCCTGTCCCAAAGAGTCGGCCGGCAAGCGAGCGTAGACGGAGAGAAACAAGTGCAACTGCGAGCTTAGGAGAGTATGCTCGACCAAGGCAAAACAACCAACGCAGCAGAGAAAGCTGGCATGATAAGGAATATGGTATTGTATGGGAAATGACCGAGAGAGATCGCGATTATGCTCTGGGCCAACGCGCGGTGTAACATAACTTTTTTGTTTTTCATTTTCTTTCTTAGAACGTTTTAGATTCATGTTCAGCTCATTGAAAGGAGCATTTTAAGCCTATAAAAGTATACCATAGTGTGTGTAGCGGCTGAGAACAAACATTTGGCCATAAAGTGGATAGGGTGACCATAGACTTAGCC
>JALLBJ010000035.1:0-133527 GCA_036940105.1 Skeletonema potamos
GACTTACCACTCCGCGTTGTGCGCGGATTTGACTTGTGCCCCCTTTTATTTAGCCCGCCCTTCCCGCCCGCCCGCCCCAAAACAAAAAATGACGACTCTAAAACGATACACTTTCGACTTATTTGTCTGTGAATTCAGATGGATTGCAATCTACAAACGATGATGATTTCGATAACATAGCAGACGACGTTTGTAGAAACAAAGAAGGCATAACAGTACCGTAGAGTCTGTAGCGTGGAGAACGTTGTTGAGTTGGTTTTGATCTACTTTGCGAGCTCCTTGATGAGTAGGTACATGAACACAAAACTAGAGTTCCTCAGGTATCAATTCAAAAACAAACACCCATCACAGTAAAAAAAAATGGCATACCGCCGTCCCATGACGTCTACCAATCCCAACGAGGCGGCGCTTTCTGACATGTATGACCATTCACTGGGCGGTAGTAGTAGCAGCAGCAGCCGTTATCATCATCATCACCACGTAGCACAGCAGCATCAACAATTGCACTCTTCTCAAACATCAGCGACGACGACTACTACCACTCCTCCACCACTGGCATCCAAACCGCACGCATTTCGAGGAGCAGTTTTATCTCCCGATCATGCACGAAATCTAACACCCAACAAGGCACTTCAATTGGCCACTGCTTTGAGTACACAGGCATCTGCCGCAGCTCAAACCAAGGGTGTGTTGCCTCCGGGTGAATCTGTGAATTTATTTCAGGGATGTGATATGGCTGATTTGCTTGCTGGGATTAGTATTGGTGGGTCTTCGTCGTCTTCTTCTGGGGGTAACAACAACAACAACAGCAGCAACACTGGCAATGCTAGTCATAGGAATGCAGCAAGTGTATTTCGAAGTGCACCACCCTCACCCAAATCACCCGATGCTGTTCGGAATCAACAACATGCGAGAATTATCAACTTATTACATGGTGGGACACCTCCCACTCCGAAGAATAATATCATCACCAATAATACCTCAGCGAGCAGTCCAATGTCCACGACCAGTGTTACCAATAATGCCAATACAACTTCTATAGAAACTACCATCAATCCACTCTCCCTCCTCTCTACAGTAGAGGCACTAGAATCTTTCGGGGCATGGCGTACCCATTACACAGTTTGGATTACCGAGGCATGGAATATTTTACAATGGAGTGAACCTTCCGCGGCATTATTTTGGGAAATGGCCAATATGTATCATACGTTGTATGTGGCTAGTTTGAGCTTTGGTGGGGGTGGGAGTGGTGCCGAGGCACGTGCGCGTGTGTTGGGGATGGCACCTAGAGGGGGCAGTGGGGGTGGTGGTGGTGGTGGTGGTGGTAGTAGTACTACTAGTGGTGGAGGGGGAATGTTCCCACCCAAGGTGAATAGATGGTCCACTCCCAAGTCGGGTGGAGTAAATGATTTTGCACATATACCACCCATTTTGAGTTGTGGAAGTCAATCGAGTATGGGGAGTGAAAAGACTACCGGAACAGCTTCGGGTAATCCGACGGGAGCGTTGTCGTCGTCGTCGCCGTCGCATCATCATCATCATCGAGGTGGGGCAATGAAACCAGCTGGAAATTCAGCGAAAGAATTGCCCGTGTGGCTTATTGCCATGTTCTTACTTCTGCATTGCGAAGATGAGACTTTCATGAGGTGCACTTCTGGAGAGGATGAACGACGCTTCTCAAACTCGGAAAGAGATTCATTAGTATCAAGATTAGAAGGTAGAGGGGCAGCGAATGCTCTAGACTTTCAATCGATGTTGTTGCACAGGTCGCTCAGTCCACGTACGAGATTGCATGCCGGGACACATCAAAATAATGGCAATTATGCTCTGTTCTTATTGCGTCATTTGAGAAAGTTTCTGCTATTGTGTGCATGTCCACGTAATATGGATGCATGCAAGGCCGTGACAACTATTGCGTTGCAACAGAGTGGTGCTACAAAGCCGTCCCTGCCGGTGAATATTGGTGATGTGGACATTCGAAGAATTGAGCAAGATCACTTGAAGGAACATGGCAATATTGGTCTTCATATCAAGTTGACATTGGAAGAATTAGATCGATTGAATTTGATCATGCAAGCTCCGAATGGGGGACCGGTGGAGGAACCTCCCATAGCGATTGGAGAACATATATTGAAATCTGTTGCAATGGAGGAGATGGAGTCACGTGGATCTACGTCAACGTACAAGTGGACTATGATGCAAAACGGTTTGATCACAGTGGCAGATGCCGAACGAATCCTTCGAAGATACCTCGTGGCGGAGCTCACTTTGGCGAAGCAAGAATTAAATGGAGGGGATAGTACGGACGATGTCGCGTCCAAACTCGCCAAATTATCCATGTCTCCTCCGCCGACACCACCAAGATCTCGTGGTATTTCTCTTACAGAATCTACTGATGCGGACAACGCCAAAGATTCGAGCTACTTCAAAGAGCTGAGCTATCAAAGTCTGAGCTCAACGACTGTCCTTCTCGAGCCGGGGAAAGAAGTGGGAGGTAACTGCACCAATGATACCAATTCTGTTGTTTCGTTCTCATCCCAACAAAATCCCTACGCCGACCAAGGCAATGAAAGTGGGCGTCTTCATGATCTTCGCGTAGCAGATTGCTCAGACACGCATTTTTACCTTCTTCAGCCGTTTGAACATGCGACAATTGCTGCATGCACGGACTGTACGATTGTGATTGGAGCGGTGGCAGGGGTGCTGCAAGTGGTGGATTGCGAGCGTACAACAATCACATCGGCAGCGAGAAGAGTCATCATTTCTAATTCATGTGATGTTGTCAATTATATTTTTACTCCTAGTCCACCCTTGTTGGTCGGAGATAATCGAGGTTGTCAGTTTGCTCCATACAACACGTACTATGACGGGTTACGGGAAGATTTGTTAGCGACAGGTTTGGCTGCAGCATTGAGGAGTACAAATGCAGGTAGTGGTAGTGTGGCTGGAGATACACCGTTAAGTCCAGTTCGAGGCGCCGAAACAGGGAGGCACAGTCCTTCTGCACAGCCTGCGCTGCAATGTGCCAGTAACAAGTGGAAGGTTCCAGTAGGTACGTGTGGTATTAAACTCTCAGTTGAGTGTTTGTCTGACGCCGGAACCCTGACTAACAGTTTTGACTCTCTCTATTGTTCATGCAGAGTTATCCAAATTGGAATTGCCACAACTCCCCACCATCCAAAGTTCCTTATCGCACGACAGCAGCTCCACCAGTTCTCCTGGTGCGGATGATCGTGCTCACGGCTCTTCAGATTTGATGATGAAAACACCTATTCTCCTTCCTGCATCGGAGTATGACGTCCTCCTCGTCCCTGTCGAAAATGAGGAAGCTCGCATCCGTCGTCGGCTGCTGAGAGAAGCACAAACTGAGGCTACCGCCAAAGATTACTCTTCGGATAACGAAGTAGAGGAGGCAGGCGAGGGCAATACAGTGCACAGCAACATGTCGAGTATCACGGGCGAACGTGAGAAGGGAGATCCACCACATGCCGAAAGCGAGTATTGTCGAATCCTTGCAGATTTATTAAGTCTTTCCCCATTCCACATGCCTCATGATTATGAGGCTCGAGTGATCACAAAGGCGGAGAGGGTGCGAGTTTTGCAACAAACAATGCAAGAGTTGAATGATAGCGAGAAGGCGACATTGCAGGAAGAATTGAATAGGGGATTCCAGGATTGGTTAGCCACCAGTGGCAATTTACGGCAAGTGTTGGATTTGGTCCACTTGGAGAAGAAAGTAGCGGCCTAAATAATATAAGTCATGTGTGAATTGAATAGAGATTAACATCATAGTCGTCCGAGCACGAGTGTGCAAATAATTTATCACTTTCCTCTCTGTATGTGTTATAAAGTTGCAATTCAAGCGTCTGTATGTTTCAAATATTCAACGAATAAGCTAGATGTTACACTAAACGAAATGATTTACCCTGTTTGCCATTTCTTCAATGAAAATCTCTAATCTAATCCGAAGAAACATCCGCAAGTGTTGTTTTGTGCGCGTTGACACTCCCCATATTTCTCTTTCCATGGCAATATAATACATCGCCTCATTGCGCCCCCCCACAACCCCCATCCAACCATAAACTCCTCCTCATTCAAGAGAGGATATTTATTTTGCCATTGGATGAGCAGCAATATATTCAACAGCATCCCCAATACTCGCAATCCTATCAGCTTCCGCATCTGGAATTTCAATGGCAAACTCATCCTCAATTGCCATAACAACCTCGACGGCATCAAGGGAGTCTAATCCCAAATCTTCCGCGAATTTGGAATCGGATTTGACCTTGGCAGGGTCACATTTATCAAAATTTTTAACGACTGTGATGATTCTTTCTTGGACTTCGGCGGGATTGAGGAAGGTCTGTTTTTTTTTGTAAGTGTTTTGTGTGTGTGTGTAGGATGATACAAGGAAAATAGAGTTGGGGGGGGATATAGCCGTCAAGAGAGTGAGATAATGTGATAATTATATCATCGCGGGATAGGAGAGTGACAAAAGCGATAAGTAACACATAGATACACACAGCAAAGCCCCTAAATGCAACCTCTCTCTTTATTACGAATCACCCCTCTGCTCTGATAATTTCAAAGAAACTCAGAGAGAGGGAGAGATGTTGTTACTATGCAAGGATTCCAAAAGATAAATATGTATAAAACGCACTCACACTTCCAAATCGAGCGGCCATCATCATCGATGGCTGAATATTATTATTCAATCTATGAACAGCTGCTCCACGGGAAGCAGCCGATGCGGCAGCTCGTGAGATAATAGTACGTGCAGCGGAGGAAAACATTGTTGTTGTTATTGTTGTTGTGTATATTATTGAATATGGGGGTATTCAAGATTTAGTTTTGATGATGTGAATAAGCGGATACGAGCTTTACATCGGACATCGGCGTTTTATCTTGCTCTCATGGTATTGTATTCGTTGCTTGAGGGTACGTGTAGTACCTGTAATACCTATGTATGTAAGTGGAAAAGAAACCCGTAATCTCCCCGTAATTTACCCTTTCTTTTGCCCCCCCCCCTCTGATTTTGAGTTTTCGTTCAACGCACAAAAAAATATCATACCATAATAGCGAGTCGAAGGAGATCATCACGTCGTATAGAGAAACATCGCTAGCACTCAACAACCATCATGTCGGAAGAAACTGATGTAAAGAAGATGAAGGGTAAGATTGATGATCGATCGTCGTCAATTAGAGCTGTATGAATACTATTTATGTGCCTATATCTTTTTTGTTCTAACATATTTCACACCAAAAATAAATGAATCTTTTTCACCATGAATAATAATAATAATAATATCATCTCCCTATATACTATGCACCCAGTCGCCGACTTGAAGGATGCCCTAGCCAAACGTGGTCTTTCTACGGATGGTCTCAAAGCTGATCTTATCAATCGGTTGCAAGCACGTCTTGACGAGGAGGAGTTTGGTATTGTGGAGGCACCACCCGCTAAGGAGGAGGAGCCAGCAGCAGCAGCAGTTCAACCCACTGCTGCAGAGGAACAGGATGCGGCGGCACCACCATCACCACCATCACCGCCAGCAGCTGCTGCTATTGTGGAAGGAGAGATTGACGGCGTACCCAAAGGAGCGGGAGAAACCGTAGCAAATGCCCCTTCCGCAGCGGATAATAATGATGATGGAAAGACGGATGAAGCGCCCAAAGTTACTGCTGGTATGTCGCTCCAAGAACGAATGGAGGCACGTGCAAAGCGTTTTGGAATGCCTTCCAAGGCAGAAAAGAAGAACAACAATCCGAAGGGAGGAGGAGGAAAGCGTAACAGCAGCAACAACAACAACAATAAGAAGGGAGGACAAAAGAATGATAATTCACCAAAGGGTGGTGGCCGTGGTGCACAGCAGCCAAAACAACAACAGTCTGGAAAGAAACGCCGTGAAAGTGGTGGTGATGGTGCAGGAGAGAAGAAACAACAACAACAAAAGAAGAAGCAAAAGGTAGAACTGGAACCACTTTTGCCCAAAGCGGAGATTGAGAAGCGTCTCGCTCGTGCTGCCAAGTATGGTACGACTGAGGGAGTGGATGAATTAAAGGCGATGTTGAGGAAACATCGCTTCCAATCATCATGAGAGAAAGAGAGAGAGAGTCTATGATAGATGTTGCGTTTTAGAGAAGAAGTTTTGTCCACGACGATGGTGGGTGTAAATGCCGTCACCTCAAAAATTCATATAGGTTAAACTTTACCTACGATCAATTTTCTTTTTTCAATTGCCAAGGCCAAGTCGGCATATTCATCAACTTTGTCGTCGACAAAGATTTGTTTGCTTGCAAATTCGTGCATCAGTTTTTGCTTGAGTTCATGTGAACTCAAAACGGAATCCTTTCTGGCTTCTCTCCGATTGTATTGAATGATCACACTCTGCATGATGCTATTCTTGTCATCATATTCTATAGTGACGAGTGGAGCAGCTCCACCCCATTCAGAGGGAGCTGGGTCTTTGTAAGTAACTTTCACTAATTGTCTGTTTCGTTCATAGCGACAATCTTCCACCGTCTTCTCCTTCTCAGCGACCATGTCGACCAGTTTCGAGACGTCAATCTTTCGATTTAGAGTGATATCCATGGATGTGATTCCATTGCTTTTCCAATTCCCAAGGAAGGTTCGTCTGTGTACAAAGTATGCAGCAATTGCCCAGGCAATGATACTCAGTGCAAACCACACCAGATATTTCTTGATCACGGATTCGGCAAATTCAGCCATCCATGTAGCATCTAGCACAGTCCAATCGCCTGTAATTCTATCAAGTAAGTCGAAGGCAATCATCCCGGCGAATATGGTTTGGAGAGTCTTCAATGTACGTGCCGTATCTCCATTGAATGCCTGTAGAGCACACAATTGTTTCGTGTTCTTTTCGAGCGCAGAGCTCAAAGAAGCAGTGAAATTTTGCGACTCAGCTTCCACTCGCTCCCGAAATAAGTCAAGTGATCGTTGAGACCCTGTTAGGTTTTTCTTAACATCTTTTACTCGTAGTTTCAGTTGATCTTTCAACGCAGATAGTTCCAGTCGCTTGTAAAGCGATCGCCCCTCCTGCTCCGGAGGCTCAGTCGGAACATTCATCAAGTGAAGCGCTTCTTCTAAATATCCGAGGACCTGGTCGAGCGAGATAATCTCGTTAGCGAGAGATGTAAGTCTACTCCTCGACTTCATCAATGCAAGGCGGTCGTACTCGATTGCAGCCAAAATCTTGTAGGATGCCTTCAAGTCATCATTGAGGATCCAGACACGTGAAAAGAAGTTCTGAAGGAACAGGTCAAGGGTCACGTATTGCAAATAGGCACAGAGCAAAGGCTCGTAGTTCCTTGCACTGGGACCGCAGAGGAGTAAACCCTGCGAGCCAAAGATGAGTGAGTCCTGTTCTGTAATGTCGTAGGCAGCTCTGGTGTCTCCTAATACTTGCATGAACTCCTGCTCGTACTCTCCTTTATCCATGTATTCTCCCGCAGTGAGGTGTGGGGTAATCTCATTCGCAATGATAAGGTTGAACTTGTTTCTGTTTGCAGCATCGCCAATAAAGACTAGATCGAGTAAGTCCCTCTGATATTGGGAAATGACTGCATCAACGATAGATGACGAGTCCTCCTGCGCGTCAACTAATATTCGCGATAGATGATCAAGTGATATGTTATCCTTGATTCGATTCATTACAGCTTCTACTTGCATGCCGTAGAAACACGTCCCCTCTGCATTCAACGATACTCCAAATGTCTCCACTTGGACAACGCCAGGATCTTCTCGGAATCGAATCTCAGCTTCAAAGTTGATATGATTGGTTTCAGTGTAGTCCAATACTTCCACAGAGGTGAGCTCAGGTGATAACTCTAATGCAGACCCACCAGCGTCATTATCCATAATATTGGATATATATCCTCCCTGGACACGTTCGGTTGAGCCTACATTGTTATTTAGCTGAACGATTTGATTGCTTCCAAAGGGGATATACTCGGCAACAATCACGGAGACAGAATTCAGAGTAATTATTTCGTCCAAATCATTGTCACGAATGTTATCAATACCAGCCTGTGCACATTCGTGAGCTCTGTGTGCATTCGATAGCGTAGGGCGGCCACCGTATCGCAAGCACTGGGGGATGTAAGCCGATGAGACGTAGGATACATCTTCGGTGTCTGTGGTCGTGGATCTCCTTCTGTAGCCGGAAGATGTTTCAAGCCAATAGCTCTCACCGTCCCACGATGCCTTGAGCAACTCTCTGGACTCAGGCTTGCAAGCAAAAGAGTTCACAGTCTCCTTTTCTCGCCTTGACATGTTCTGCAAACGCGCTTGTCCTTTATCAGATACCTGATACAACACCACGGGTTTGTATGATTTGGATGATACGAGTAGAGCATTGATGAGTTCATCCTCCCGAAGAAACTCAATATCCGATTGGCCTTCCTGTGATACATTCACCCACACACGCCGATTATCGATCAGCGAAGATTGTGGAGCGTAGTCATAGTCAAACACACCAGCAATAACCCCCTCATAGATCAAAACACTCAATGCTTGTTTCCGAATCCATCGATCTGATCCCTCCCTGTCTTTTGCTTTCGTTGTGTGAAGATCTATAAGATACAGTAGTCTATTTTGATTGTCTGTGAGTCCCTATTGTAAAGCCGGCGATGTGAAAAAAAATATGAGTGAGCAAAGACAATGACGGCGTTTTGAGAACGAGCCGAGAAGAGAGAGAGAGAGAGAGAGAGAGAGAGAGAGAGAGAGAGAGAGAGAGAGAGAGATTTTCGATGACTTACTGTATCGCCGCAACTGTCACTCTCCTCGAGCAAAGTCTCTGAATCCGTCAATCCAAGTTTCTCTTTTCGAGAGAGATACATTGCGATCGTCGCATCCATGGCCACGAATGGTGTAGAGGCTGCAGAACAAAGTGACGAAGAGTTGGTGCTCTTAATTATGGCGGGATTAAAATTCCCACTCTCCTGCACATCAATCCTCTTCACGATGTCATCAAACCTTTCACTATCGTATCTCAAACAATATAAACAAAGCGAATCACCGCAACAAGAGAGGGCTCACAAATCACATGTGAGGCGGGTTCCTAGCCATGCAACACATGTGAGTGTGAGCTGATGAGCCATGCAACACATTGGCATTGGAATGTCATAGCCCATAGTTTTTACTTTATACTCTAGATATGATGCATATATCATGTCGATCCATGACATCTAAAATCCCAACAACATTCGATTTATATCAACGCTCAGCATTTCACCATAATACCTTTCATTGATGCCTCTTGCCTTCATGTCTGCTACCATTTTGTCTCGGATACCCTCAAGCTTGGCTCTCTCTTCGGCCTAAGTCGAGATGTGGAAATAATTTGGAAGCAATTACTAACAATGTAAAAAAGTGAACGCATCAAAACACAAATCACAGCCAGCTTTGCACTCACCAGTTCCTGTTTGATCCTTCCCCCTTCTTGGAACTTTTGCCGGTCTCTGGCAGCTTTTGCAGCCTTGTTCTCTTCGATTTGTTGCTGGAGATTCTGTATCAACTCCGCATTTTTCTTCTTTGCATACACTTCTTCGGCCCTCTCTCGCTCTGCCATGGAAGACGCATGCCTCAATGCACTGATGTATTCCTCCTGCTTCTGCTCTGCAACCAACCTTTGCTTTTCGAGTTTCTCTTCCTGCTGCTGTCTCCGCGCCTCATGGAGTAATTCCATGTCTCGTTTCTTCTTTTGTGCCTCTATCAACTTCTTCTGTCTGTACTTTCTCTCTGCATCCTCCATCGCCCGCCTAGCTCGCAATTCATCCATTTCTGACCGTCTATCCATTATGCGCTCTTGCTCGTCAAGCAGCCGTTTCTGTATCTCTCGCTTCTTGCGATCGGCTTCAGCCTCCTCAGCTTCACGCTTACGCAATTTCTCATCTTGCTCCAGTTGATAGGCGACCATCATCTCGTCTTCCTTCTTCTCCAGGAGTTTCCTCTCTTGCTTTGTTGCAATGTGTGACTCATTTTCTCGAATGATCTCCTCTCGTGCCCTTTCAGCATATTCTCTCTTTTTTCGAGCCTTTTCTTCAGCTTCAAGTTGATGCATTCGAATACTCTCTAGCATTTCACGATTTTCTTGGTCACGGGCCTCCTCTTGCAACAACTTTGTTTGGGCACGCTCTTCGATTTGCCTCTCGATCACCTTGCGGTCATCGATCATCTTTTGTTTTCGTTTCGCTTCCTCCACCTCCCTAGCCTCCAACTCTTCAAGACGGTTGATTTCCATTGACAAAATCATCCTGCGTTCGTAATCTTTCTCCTTCCTCTCTCGCTCTTCCTTGTCTTTCAGTTGCAGGTCACGGATTGCAAAAGTTGATGCTCGCTCGCTACATGATTGTAACAGCTTGACAATATCTGCATTCTCATCAATCTTCTGCTGAGCCTCTTGTCGTATGCGATCTAATTTGGCTTGGTCACTTTGAGTGCCAAGCTCCCGTTGTCTCTCGATATCTTCAATCTCCAGTTGTTTCATATGCTCCTTTCGAGCCTGTGCGACCCTGTCGTCCGTGTTGTGCTGGTGCTCTGCATTATTATCATCCCCATTTCGCATCTTTGGTGCCAATGCTGACTGTTTGATTCGTTGTAATTGTGTTGTAGTAATAGAAGGAAGATGTTTGGTTGGAGGATCGCTTGATGGTCGTAGTTTTTCATTCACTTTATTCGGACGTGATGGTCGTTTCTTGGTACCGAAGAGGCTGAAGAGGAGGTGAGGTGACGGTTGTACTATCGATGTGAAGAGGAACCGGAATGAATAATAAATGAGTAACTTACCTCTCATCGACGCTGCTTTTGCTAGAGATCCTTCGATACTTCGAACTACCATTCGATCGAATCGAACTACAATTCGAGTAGTTGGAGTTGGAACGGACGGAATCGTCCGTCATTGCAATTGAGAATGTTGGGCGTGTCGAAAAAGGGCTTGCTTTGTGAAAATCGAAAAAATTAAAAAATTGTGCCATTTCAAGATTAGACAGACCTTTCAGAATGGACGACGACGACGGAAAAGAAAGTAAAAACAACAGAGAGCCAGTCCCAAACAGCTCCCTATTCGCTCAATATGCAAGCGAGATTACTGCCATCACAACAAGTACTCTTGCTTCCGATCGTCAAAGAAAGAAGCACACCATCTATCATCCGCCCGAATCCCTAGCAGACGTCATTGCATTAACGGCGAAACAAAATCTCTCATCAATGAAATCAACTTTGGATAAAACACTCCAAGATATGACGTCTTCGCAGCTTGATCTTCGACATTACAACGATTTCATTGAAAAGAAGAGTTTACAGCGCATACAATGCATTCGTGACATCAAATTACACTGTTGTAAATGTCAAGGTCCACATATATCCAAGCCACCATTCAGCCACGCGAAGAATTATCGTCGGGATCCTATCCACAACCTCCGACAAGGAGAGAATTGTAAATTCTTGAAGAGGAAACGAGCCGAACTAAAATGGCTTGATGATACTCTTGGCAAATATCCTACCAATCATGAGCGATTCGAGCGGCAGATTGCGAAATGTGAAATGGCCGCAGAGGAACGAAAGGAAGAAATGAAGGAAGCGTTGGCAAATAGTCTGCGACTGATGGAGATTGCCATTGATATTCCTCGTGGTGGGGGATGAATACAGGTAATAAAGAAGAGTAACAATAATGCGTCTACTTCTTCTTCCTTTGTTTCTTGACAACAATATCATCATCATCAACCATCGTTGCTTCCGTACTGCCCACTTTTACTTCAATCATTCTCATCACTTTATCCCATTGTTCTCTTGTCAACGGAACTACACTCAATCTACTTTGTTTCAGTAGGGCCAAATTTGAAATCAGACCATCTGGATCATTCGCCGCTTCTTCTTTAATTTCTTTCAATGTCAACACAACGGGAAACGTTTGTTCATACTCCACCAACACAGAACTCCATTTATTCGTCTCTTTGGTGCATTTTGGATCGTAGTATTCGCTCTTTGGATTACATGCCGATAAATCTGGTTGCGCTACCCTGGCTACACGAACTGTACCGACAATTCCAGTCAGTGCAGGTTTTGCCTTGGAGTGATAAAAGAAGCAACGATCGTCCACCTTCATCGAACGAAGGAGATTACGAGCTTGATAATTTCGTATACCATCCCACTCTTCAGTCTTGTCATCTTGCATGTTGGTTATTGAATATTCATCCGGTTCAGATTTGATAAGAAAGTATTGCGTAGGAGCATTTGATTGTGTCCTTAATGATGTGATGGCGTTATCAACATAATCATCATCATCGGCGTGGCCTTGGAGGGTAGAATGCGGTCTCTTCGACATGTTATTATTGTTGCTATTATTATTTTTTGATGTGGTGAGCGAGAATAATACAGCAGCTGCTCTCTGACTACAATAGGGATACACTCGAACAATCTGATGGAACAACATCAATAGTAACACTTGAGCCTTTTTCATTGCATTAGATATGCCTTGTTCATTGCATAATACAATATGCCTTTTTCATTGCATGATAAATGCATCTGAAATCTGAAATGCATGTATGTAGTCGTTAATTACTTCTGACATAACAGTAAAACCTTTCGTACATACATTTGTCGCCTCCGAGAGCTTCCAGGAACCCAGAGAACGCCGGCCGGGGTAGATAGCTCAGCCCTTTTTGATTAATTACACTCATGTCCGACTCCCGCACCATTCATTCATACTCCCACGCCACTAATAATAGCCACTCATCCAACCAAAAAGGACAGAACAACCGAAGAATACGACTCCTCAAATTGTTGGAGCTGATAGTCTACGAAAGAGGAGTGAGAGGCAACAGATCGATATCATCAGTTCGTGCGTTTTCCTTTCACACACCATACTAAACTGATCTAAAATGATAGGACTTCTTGTGGACAAAACTGTCGCCAGGCTGCTTATCATACTCGCCTTGTTTGAAGTCACTGGGGGTATCATTCTCATGCCCACTGCTACATTATTCAGAGTAGGTTCAAGTGGAGTTTTGATCCAAGTCTGGCCCTGCTGGTGAGTGCACGTTAGAGGGGTATTTGACGCGAAGTCGTTTTTTCTTTTCTTTTTCCAACGTTATCATAATTGCTGGATCTATCTTCTAAGCTTGTCTATTGACCCTGATTTAGAGATTGGCCAAACACCACTAGCAACGAATGATGAAAAGTAAGGGTGCAGGCGAAGAATCCGAAGTAGCTCATGCAACGTGTACATCTGAATCTTAGCTTACATTTTTTACCATCACCAAGCAAGGAGGCGAGAAGGATGAGGATGTCATCATATTTACACTGATGGCCTCTTGTCATGTGAGTAATAGATTGAATGTTGTTATCCATTTCTTTGTACACTCCACACGTATCATACACACACACAAATACAACGTAAATATTCACTTTACCACTTCCTTGGAGCATGAACAATGGGGGCAATACAATCAGTAACGCCCCAAGTACGAACACTGATGAGAGTGAAAACAAGAGTGGCCTCATCACCCAAACAAGGAGTTGGCTTGAAATTTGGTGTCCCTTCCACCTCGATTGACACCGAAAAAATTCCAACACCTCTGTGGATAGTCTTCTGGGAAACGTCGCTGTTAACCTCTTGAACGCTCCCGATGCGTGAGAAGGATACACCACCTCCTTCGCCTCCTTCGGACTCATACTCTGTAGCTACCCAAAAACTTGGGTTTGGCTTATCAGCCAGATGATGCAGCTTGGCCTCAATCGCCACCACATTCCTATTAGGATCGTAGACAGTCCCCGCACTGGATACATCCCACCCCGTGCCGGCCTTGACATACGATTTTATCTTGTCCATTGTCAATTCAGGTAGATAGACATAAACCCATGAATTACCGTAGTCTTTCAACATTGGCCGGCCGTGTTTGACTACAAGCTTGGGAGCCAGATCGATACAAACGTCAATGCCCATGTAACCTAGACTGCAGTGGTCGCCGTTGATGTCGTAGGTGAAGTCAATATCGGCATGCCATGTATCACCGTGGCCGGGATATGTTAGGTCTGCGTTGAATCGGAGGTTTGGGTCGGGCCGCTGGTGGCCAAAGTGATCCTGCAAATCATCAAATACATGGCTGAGTGCCTTGGCTTCCTTCTCAGTTACCAAATGTCCCCTCCATTGCACCATCTTAATGGATCCATTTGAATTTAAAGACTCATCGTTGTCTTTCTGATCCTCAATGTTTGGGAGACCATACGCATCGCTGCCCATATCATCCATTTTCTTCTCAATGTCGATGTGTCGGACTAAATACATGCTTTGTTTCCAATTGAAACAATTCTTGTTGAGAACGCGGTCTTTTAGAGTTATGTACTAATGTGCAATTAATATCAAAAGTTCACTTGGTGAAGAAGTGGACTCAGAGAGAGTGAGCACTGTGAGCTGTGAGCACGTTCTCTTTGTACGTATGTCGCTGTCGTTGTGAATACATAAGTATGTACATGAAAGAAATGGATAGATTTCCAGTTGCGCTTTTCTCATCGTAGCGAAATTAAATTTGAAATATAGTCGTAAAATTTGCGAGAAGGTTCAAGTTATCTAATTTGTTTGATAAGAAAGTTCAAGTTATGTTACGATATCGCTGGTTAGGCGTTGATGAAGGATAACCCTTTCCTTTGCGTGAAACTCTCCCAAACTATTACAATACTAAGTAGGCCCCTGAGTACACGGTATGTACAATACACAGCACAGTCGGTCAGCGTTTGTAACCGATGCAGTGCAGGTGCGACGGCAAAATTACAGTGCAATGAGTTTGAACACCATGCAAGTAAACTGCACCGTGGGAGTACGATACTATTAACAGAGTGGTATCACTGCTGGCTGACAATGCCGGGCAGCAGAAGGAGAAGTATTAGTGATGATGATGATGATCCAGCATCTAATATCAGCGATGATTGTTCTTGGCTGGAGCTGGACGATCTTGTCCCACTGTCAATCGATGCTCCAGATCACACCGACGATGTTGATGTTTATCGTCAGCAGCAGGTGATGATGGAGCGTTATTATTGTTGCAATCGGCGGTACCTTATCGCCATCCTATTCATCTTTTTGTGCCTGATTATTGGATCGGTACTACTAGTCTTGACGAAGCTCTTTCATCAATCTCTACCTAGCTTACTCCACACTCTGCACATCGTCGGTGGCAAACACGGCACTGATCACATAGAACCCGTTTGCCTTTCAAACCAACTGTTGGAGGGGCAGAGAAAAACTGTAGAGAGTATGAACTTGGATCGATTAGCAACCGCGTTTTATGACCAGCTCATAGGTGATGACAATTTGTTAGCATCGGGATTTTTTTGGAATGATGAGGATTCACACACAAGTAAATGGCGACCACAGGGTGTTACAACAATGTACACTGAAAATAGATTCAGATTTGCATTGATTAGTTGGTACGGCAGAGCAGACGAAGGATATGCAGACAGAGGCGGAAGAGTGTCGTTCGTCAACCTGACAGACATGCCCATTAATAAACTTCTTACAGGTATTCCTGAGGTCCCCTTTTACAGCTATCGTCACGTTTTGTTAGTCGATAACAGCTTTTGCACACTGCCAAGTATTCACGTCGGAGGAATCGAATATCAAAATGGAATTTTATATGTTGCCGATTCGAGGAAAGGACAGCAAGCAATCATTGAGTTTGATGTGGCGAATGGTTTGTATGAAGTGCCTCCTTCCATGACGTCACTGTTGGGGTATCAGTATGTGTTACGAGCATCATCATCCTTCCATACACCGATCACGCCATCCTTCTTGTCGTATGATATAGACAACCGCAAATTTATCGTAGGAACTTATGCTAAATGCGGCAACGACGCTATCCATTTTCATGAGGATTCTGAAAATTGCTTCAAACAAAAGAAAAACAATTTACTATGGTTTGATAAAGATGATGTCAACTTGACTAGCCCATTACCATGTGAGCACTACTTTCCAGAAATGCAAGGCGCTGTATCTTTGAACTGGCGAGACACGACAGTGACTTGGGTGTCAAGTAGTTACGGTGCAGTGTCCAATAGTCATTTGCATACATTTAGATCATCACCTTTTGATGGATGTCCGGATGTTGAGTTGGGAGCAACGAAAGTGAATACATATCTTTTCCCACCAGGTCTCGAAGACCTGCATGTAGAGGAAACAACCAGTCCCAAAGAAAGAATCATGTGGTTACAGACTGAATTTGGTGTGCGTCAAGTATTTGCAGTTGCTTTGGGACAGTTGCTGAGAAGAATTTGATAGAATATTTTCTAACAATGTGATTCGAATACCCTCTACATCTACTACCTTACTTGACCTAACAAAAATTAATTAATTTACTTCTCATTCATCTTTCCTAGCACAGACACGATGATTAACAGGTACAGAAAAATACTGTTTGGGTTTCTCCAGGGAATCAGAAAAGAAACCAAAATTGTTGACCATGGGGTCTCTTCACTCATTTTTACACGGAATACACTTCCTGTCGGTTGAGTTTTCTTTACAGGAGCACTCACTGCGCTCTTCTTCTTCTTCGCTGCTGCTGCTGTTGGTGGTGGTACATTTTTCTTTGGGGTTGTTTTGGGTTTGCCGCTGCTCTTACGAGCAGTATTCAAGCCACCGATGCCACTCACAGCCGGCTGTTTTTTCGAACTGGACGCCTTCTTGCTTCCATTGTTGAATGCATTGCAACTCACATCACGACGAGTTATGGCGGATGATGATGGCACGGGAGCGAACGCCGACACATGCATTTGTTGCGTATGAAGAAACAGCGCAATCAGCGCGATGACGAAGACGATGATGTTGTTCAAAGACGGAGACGAAGACATACTTGATGACGACAAGTTATTATTATCACCACTGGAATTAAATAACGCGTATGAGAGGCTAAATAATATATTATTTACTCTCCATGCATACCCTCTACTTCTACGAAGCAATATTGAATGCAATTGGATGATAGAGGATATTGTATGGTACTTCGGTGAATGAAGAGGAAGAGAAAAAAGGAAGCTCTGATGAGGGCGTGCAGAAAAACGGAAATCGAAAATAAGTCCACAACGCAAAAAATTGCAAATGGATGATGATATGATGTGTGTCATCAGGATATGAGCTCAACCAAAAGATACTTTTCCTCTTCGCCCGCATAAAATAATAAAAGATTGAAGAGATTGCGATTGAATGATAGTTGTTTATTACAACATGATCATCAACCCCTTCAACAATGAGGTTAAGAACCATCAAAAAATTCGTCAGCTCCTACTTCACTGAGCCCAGCGGTCAGAAATACCTCTTCTACCTCGCATGTCTCTTCTATGTCATAATAACATCCATCATCGTCATTGTCGAACCATATTTAGACATCCCGTGCGAAGAAGATACAACGCAATCATCCGAGTTAGAGTTCGGCAATTCACTTTATATATATTCAAAGTGCAATTCCGTGAAGCATGCTAAACTGTTATACTTTTCCAGAGTGGATTGTTTGCGGGGGCGTCACTTATTGATGGCTGTTTTCCTCGGCGCATTAATAGGATATGAAAGAAGATCCAGTGATCGTCCTGCTGGCATCCGAACCATGTCGTGTAAGTACATCTTTATCATGATGCGGTGGTGCAGTCCAAATACTTGTAATAGAGTGCATTTTGTGCTGATGAAGAGAAGAACTGTTATCCCTGTCTGATAAGAGAGTGATTGACAAACGCATATACGTAACTTTTCAATATCTTACCGAAGCAAAATAATGCACAACTCAATTGCGTTGTTTTGCATAAAACATTTTTTCGTGTGCCAAAAACTCACTTCTTTTTTTCTTGAACTCTGATGTCCCCAGTGGTCAGTCTTGGTAGCGCATTGTTTACAATCAACTCAACTTTCGGTTTTGTCTCGGGACCTATGGTAAGCAGGTTGTGATGTGATCGCATGTATGTTGCTGCTCGTTGTGCTGCTGCGTTGAGTGGTGCACCGATTATTCTCACATTGAGAATTGAAAACGAAAACAATCAATGTTTCCTATTATCTATCCTCGCTTGTTTAGGGATGGGACTCATCGCGAGTTAGTGCCGCAATTCCATCTGGCGTAGGCTTCCTTGGAGCCGGCCTCATTGTAAAATCTTCGGAAGTCGATCCTATTACGGGTGAACGTCATCATCTTGTCCAAGGAATCACTACCGCTGGTGCCATATGGATGAGCGCGGCGGTTGGACTCGCTTGTGGTGGAGGATTGTACTTTGTCGCATCATTTGCCGTTGCATTAAATCTAGTGCTTCTGAGATTTGGACCGCGTCCAACATCGTCTTCTGATGACAGTAGCACGGCTGGAAGTTATGGAAGTATGATTGGACGTGATGTGATTGCTACTAATAGACATGGGAAAGTTATCGACATTGAGACTGGCAATTTAAGTAGGTTACCATCTCCGGAAAAGCAGGCTTACGGGAGCACTGCACAAGAAAGCGAACATTTGATGAAGGATGAATCATTAGAACCTTTGAAGAAGAAAGACGCATCTCCTCGCATGAGGAAGAAGAACATCCCTAGACCTTCTCTGCTATAAAATCCAATCCAATCCAATCAGCATCGAATTGATTATCTGTATAGAAAATATGCATGATTTCAAAACATTCCTTTTGTACAGGAAGCCACATTCCTTTCTGATGAGTGAAAAGTGCAAATATCTATTTGTGTACGATATCTCTTATGGGTTGTTTAAGTATGTATGAAATTTGTTTGCATAACATCTGTGGCCAAAACGTCTTTTTGCAGTAGTCAAGAGTAGTTAAGACTTAAGACATTATTTTGCACCAATTACAACGAATTCTTGCTTTATTCTTATCAAGCGTTGCAAATCTTTTCCGCTTCGCGCCACTGATGCTTTGAAGTAGTGCGTCGGAGTCTGCAATTAGTTGACGGTACTTAATCGAGCCAGTTTTCAATTGAACTGCGTAATGATTTGTCATCCCAGTATGTAATAAGAAAGTCCTCGTCGCCATTTGATGAGCAGACTTTTCTAATTTTTGTTGATATTGATATTGTGGTCCCACCGCCGCTGGACATCACAGACCGCCGACGGACAGCCATCCCAATAATAAAGTTGTCCTACTTTTAGATATTCGCGTGCAAGGATTCTTTGTGGGTCAGCGTTCTATTGTTGAAGTATGGTAGTATTCCCGTAACAATGTGTCCATCTAAAATTTGCCGAATTCGACGTTAGGAGTAAGTTCGCATTTTTGCATATTTACCTGATCAGCTGTCAAGTCTATCTCATGCATAAACATAATATTCTGACGCAAATCTGACGCGTCAACTTCCCTCTGTTGTGGACAACTGCCGGAAGGGAAGAGAAGGAATCACAGCCAGACCAGGGAAAAGTCCCAAATTCCCAAACAAACAATTCCATCCGAGCATATTCATACGTTTTCATCACGACCAGCAGAAAAGAAGTACAAAAAGAAGCAAATTCCGAATGCGAGCATGCATAGGTGTTTCGTCTTGAGACCAGTACATAGTGGTGGCCATTGAAAATTAGATGGAAAACTTGAACCTCTCCCATAGAATGATGGCAGGAAAGGAGTCCGCATCCACCAACATTCCTGTTTCCAACATAGTCATATCAGAGGAAGATGGCATGGATCTGCTCGACAACTTACTTGCAGCCGATTCTCCAATTGCGAAGGTCCAGTGCACGGAAGACGATGATTTAGATCTTGATGAGTTACTCCGAAAGAAGGATGATGATGATGATGATGAGCGAGTGGCTCAAACTAATCTTCCACACAAGTTTTTATCAACCTCTCCTCCGCCGTCGTCTTCTTTGTCGCCGCTGCGACCGCTGCGACCACTCTCTGGAGGGAACATCTTTTTCCAAGGCAACCAACAAGATACAAATAAAGATGCATCTATAGCGGCAGCGATGCAACTGCCGCCATCAACTGCTCCAGCCGCTTCAGATAGAGAGAGTGAAACACTAAGCCCAGAAAGCTCTCCCACAGCAGCAGTCAAGCAATCAATAATATCGTCGCCTACAGCGAGATCTCCGATATTTGCAAGCGAAGAGGAAGGTGATGAGGGGGTGGGACATTGGATCAACCCACCTCCAGCGCAACCGGGGGACTTCCTCAATAACTCTATCCGCAGGGTCCCCAGCAAGTCAATTCTGAAGAAGGTGTCAAGTTATGGTAATTTTGAGGCACCCATGTCACCCGGCAAGTCCAAAGGCAAGAAAAGCATAATGAATTCAGAGACAAGTGCCGCCATGAGTATGGGCAATAAGAAGTCATCGTTCCTGAGTTTTAGTATGGGTTCTACCACTTCTAATCATTCCGAGAATAGTGGTGGATCTTCATACGGTGTTGGTTTGGGTTTGGACCTTGGGGACTCATCTTCGATGCATACAACTCGAAGCATTTCCGCTGTTCCTGAAAGTAAGAATATTTGTACCTTAGATGAAAACAGTGTTCATGCACCGATTGTGGCAAGTTTTCTTCCACCAGTTCCTATTCTGACAAGCAACTCAGAAGACGCAGATCGAGCTGCAGGGTTGACGTCAAATAGTTCCTCCGACTTATCAAGCAGTGGCAAGAAGATGAATCGCTCAGTCTCCTTCGTGTCAGTAGATGTTCGTGAATACGACCGAACTATTGGTGACAACCCGTCTTGTCGATCAGGGCCTCCTCTAAGCCTAGACTGGTCTTACTCGAAGAAGTATGAGCAGCCAAAAGCACTTGATGAGTACGAAAAGGAGCGTGAACCAGATCGTGTCCATCACCTCAATAGGTTACATGTAAACAAGTACCGCAGAAGGAACTTGCTCTCATTCCACTGGGGTCACTCAGAAGAAGAAATGAAGAGTGCACGGCAAGAAACTAAGAAGTTGCAGCGACAGAGGAGCCTGACGCAAGTGTTACTGCCTATTCACATGGCAGAGGAGGCTTTCATCAGCGTCAAGAGTTTCGTCGCCAAGAAGAGAGGGAAAGCAGAATGCCCGAAGCAAGAGTTGGAAAGGGTGACAAGTGAACTTAGTGCATCAATAAGCAAATCCACGAATGACACTTCCCATCATGATCGTCGTTCGTTTCATCGTACATATAGTTAATTTAGAGAAGCTATAGGGCAGTATGTACGAAGAACGTGGATAAAATTTCTATTTACTAAGTGCAACTTACAGTGTATTCATTTATTGACAGCATTGCTGTGGCAATCAACCCAATGTTCCCATGTTGACAGAGTGGAAGGACAAGATTCACAAGTGTCTTTAGTGCTAAGATCACACTTCACTCGGAGTGCACCTCTGACGAAGCCAATATGGCCAGGAAAGTATACTCCGGCAGTTTCATCAGGAGATCAGGAGAGAGAGATAGGAATGGCTCCTCATTTGTGTTGTCTTAAGTACAATACTTATGATCGCACGACCATTATTTTACACATTAAGTTGTGACCCACCCCATACCGTCACAAAAAGTTGATGTTGAGTTGATTTGATGCCTCCCACCCGGCCACGATGATGCCGCTGTTCCAAATCATTCATTAACTGATGAGCTGCAATATACTGCGGGAGGAGAATTATTATTATTCATTCGGTTACAACCCTGAGGCCTAACTCCTACTGGTGGTTGTCGTCACGTGTGCATGAATAAAATGGAAATGGAGCAAAACAAATGCAGGCACGCCGGCATTCCAAGGAGGGACAAATATCTGCACGTTGCATTATTCATCAGCAACTGTTCTTTGGTAATAACATCAACAGCTGCGTTCACATTGAATGCAGAATCCAGATTAGTAAGACCAACAATACCGTTGCAACATGCGGCTTGGTCGCGAAGTAGAATATTATTTTCATCTGTAAGCTCCACTGACACTGACGGAGATACCGCGAGCAGTGAAAAGGAAACCTCTATCACAGCTGCAGTGCCGACATCTGCTTTAGATGTTGATGATGAAATAAATCAAGATGATGAATACTTTGACAAGCTATTTGACTCTCTTGCAAAGGAACCGTCCAAACAGACTGGGCAGAGTGACACTGTTGATGAAACTGATGAAGACGATGATCATGTGAAATTAGTTGATTTCATCGAGCAAACTGTCGGTATTCAACCGCAACAAAAGGGGGAACAGAAACGACGTAGGGGGCGTGCAAAAACAAAAGATATCATCATTAGTTCTTTTTCTGTCGAAGGCAAGGAGAAGCCAATCAAATTAAAAGGGGAGAGTAAGCCTCTTGGTGATACGAACTCTGACGTTGCAGAGATTGAAACGGATGATGACGATGCGATTGACAGTTCTAAAGCCGCTCCTGCATCTCTGGAGGGGACTTCAGCACTTGATTCTAACCACATTACAGTTGACAATGATACCGCTCACACTGTGCATACACCAGTCATTATGGAAGAGCAACCGCCACCTCGTGTTAATGAAAAGAAGGGGGCGCCTTACAACGTTGTCTGTACGCATATTACAGCTGATTTTGACACGCTGGCAAGTGCGATTGGATTAGCCAAATTGTGGAGCTTAGGATTTTACGATGAAAACCACGACGACAATGATAACAGTATTGTCAATGGTCCCCTCCCCACATATGTTGTTTTGCCTCGGGGAGCTCACCCTGATGTACAACGCTTTTTATCACTACACAAGCATCTGTTCCCAATCCGATCAATGAAGTCTTTACCTGGTTTCTCTGACGGCGAAGTAAAGAAAGGTAAAAATAACGACAGTGGCGATCCCAATGAAGGGTTACAGAGAGTGGGATTAGTGGATGCACAGCGCAGAGATCGTCTTGGTCCTGCTGATGTACTTTTACCCCACGCGAAATTAGGCGTAACGATTGTTGATCATCACGTTGATGCGGAGAGCGATATCCCTGAAGCTAATAACTATATCGTTGAGAATGTCGGTTCAGTATCAACCATGATTGCTGAACGATTAAAACGAAAGAACGTTGAGTTGACTGAGGCAGAGGCTACCATTCTGGCTTTGGGGATTCATTCAGACACGGGTAGCTTAGTTTACGATTCTACAACGCCAAAAGATGCCAGTATGCTTGGATGGGCGATGGAAATGGGAGCTAGTCAAGCTGCCATTGCTGAACACGCCAAGCCAACCCTCAGTGATGAACAACAGGGCGTTTTGACTCAAGCTTTGGTCAATTTCAACTCCACAACTGTTCATGGTGTAACGATATCAACAGTATTATTGAGCGCTGATGGTTTTATACCAGGTCTTGCTACTGTTACAAAGGATGCGCTTGATTTAAGCAGTAGCGATATATTCCTCCTTGCCGTTTGCTACGAGGCGACTCGGGGTGCAAAGGGGGGAGGAGGCGGGAGGGGGGGGAAGGGGAAACAAAACGGTGACTCTACCGATAAACTACAAAAGGCTCAGCGTAAAACTGTGAAAGCTCTTGCTGGTCGTGATCCAGAGTTATCCAGCGTTCCACAGTTACTCCCTGGTGTTAATTCTGGGTCAAATATGATTAATTCTGAAAGCTGGAAAGGAGGCGAAGTAGCATTTACTCGACAAAGGCTAGCTGCTACATTTGCCTTTTATGACACAGATAGATCGGGCTATTTGGAGAAAGAGGAGATTCTTCAGGCACTTAAATCAGCAGCATTCGTTATATCGGAGGAGAGTTTCGAGACCTTAATATCATCCATCGATACCGATGGCGACGGAAAGATTGCCTTTGAGGAGTTTGTCAACTTTTACACAGATATGGAAGAGCGGAAGAAATGGGATTCAATCCGTGCTGAAATGGAGGGGAGGCTTCCTGGCACACCGTCAACGATGACAATCATTGGCCGAGTCAAGGCGGGAGTAAATGTCCGCAACGTCAATCTTAACCAACTGTTCCAGCAGTTTAATGGCGGTGGCCATCCCAAGGCAGCCTCTGCGACAGCAAAGTTGGAAGATGAAAGCGAGGCAAAAGCAGTGCTCCAGGGTTTAGTTGACGAGTTGATCGAGACGAGTTTGGATCAGCAGTTAAGAGTGGGAGATTTCATGCAAAGCCCGGTACTATCCGCTAAACCAACAATGACAGAGAAACAAATAGAAGATTTATTCATTCGATATGATGTTCGAGCATTGCCGGTTGTAGATGATAACAATGAGGTGATCGGGTTAGTATCCTATAAGGAAGTAGCGGCAGCTAAGATGAGGTTGATAAACAAGCAAGAGAAACGATTACGGCAAGTAGAAAAAGCGGCAGCAGAAGGGAAGACATTACCTGAAGATAGACCGCTAGAAAGTGCTGTAAAAGGATGGATGAAGCAAAAAGTTGAACTAGCTGAGGCTTCTTTGACCATGGCAGAAGTCGAGCAATTACTTCTTGAGACGGATGTAGGCTGTGTCCCTGTTGTTGCCGAAGGAACGAAACAATTAGTAGGAATGGTGACGAGGACGGATCTCCTACGCCAACATCGGTATTATTCTTCGCTCCACTACCACAACAAAGGCTTCTCTGACTCAATCGCAGCTAGGAAACCAATCATTGAGCTTAGGAAAAGGCTAAAGAAATTCGATGTAGAGAATGAATAATTAAAGCTAGCAATAAACATACTGATGAAACAAACTAGTGTGAGAAAATTATTATGAATATGCGCTACTATTCAAATGAAAATTCCAGATTCGATTGCACTCGATGGGCACTCATTGCGCATTGATTCTGGGAGAGTAGATCGACCTTCCACGACGCCCCCTCCTCTTCCTTCCTGCCTCAAACAGCGCAGCGCTACCAACAATATCATTTTGCCTCTTTCGCACCTTTGTTGATTCGTCGGCTGTGGCATGATGGAGACTGAGCGCATTCTTCCCTTCGGCAGAAGCTGCATACTCCGTCCAAGTAGTCTTTTTCTGGCGACAACGATGAACCCCAAGAGCCAACGGGAGCAGAGAAGAGTTGTCGAATCCACCGATGTGTTTGATTGCTCGATGATCAAACAAAGCATTCTTGATGCGTTCATCCATATCTTTGATATTCATTGCTTCTCTTGATACTTTTAGCTTCCTCATCATATCTTTTTCGGTATGAACCCAAGCATGCATGGCATGACTAACATCAAACAACACGCCACAGATCATATCCAAAAGGCGTTCTCGAGAAGGAGTTTTGGTACTCTTGTAGCCTAAGAATACACGGAGCGGGACCTCAAAATCGTTCCCTGGGATAGAATCCACCATCGCCACGATCATGTTATGAGCAAACTCCCGGAGGTAGCTTTCGTCTGTCACTGAAGCTTCAAGAAGTTGAGGCAGCACCAACAGCGACTTGTTTTGTAGACCTTGTTGTCGTTGTCTATGCAGCTGTGGACGGTGCAAGAACTCGATAATTGTGTCATTTGTTTTCTCAAAGTTTTCAGTGTCTCTCGGAAGTAGCTCTGCCATTGTCATTTGAGATGATAGTGCCGAGTGGAAGATGTTCTTCTCACGTTCGGTCAGCAGAGACGTTGGTAGACAATTCTGCAACTTTGTCAAGCTATTCGGGGCTCCAGACGAGAATGTTTGGAGTATCATAGTATTGGATCTAACCAGCGACACGATGCAAGAAGGGAAGGAAGCAGCCTTTGCGTGTTGTGCTTCAATATAATCAACGTCTGAAACTTTTCGCTTAGACGTGATTCGTTCTTCAGTAGAAGATAGTGTAGGTTCGGCATATCCGTCCGTCTTTGAACGCGAGCAAAGTAAGGGTGTCGCTCTATTAACAACATACTCAACAAGCTTTTCGGCCGAATCAAATTGAGAGTAATCAAACGATTCTGTTTCAGTAATTGGAACAACATGGGGCTGAGTGCTAGCCGGGGACTTCCGAAGAAGTTGTGCTTGCAAATCCACCATAGAATCTACGCTAGAGTTCTGCATACGTTGTTTCTTTGACAGAGACGACGGTGCACTCGTTTCCGTATCTTCGTCGTCGCTTAGCGTGGGGAATGCACCACTAGAATCTTTGTTTGTCTCAGCAGAGGCCGATCTAGCACGCTTCTTCTCGGTTCTTTCATTTCTGCTCATGTTACATGTCTCATCCTCTTCCAAATGAGCAACAATTTTCATCGTGCGTGAATCAATTCTGCCGTCAATAATGAGCAGCTCCCTCACAGCAGCCAAGAGTACATCTTTATGTAGAGGAAAGAAAGGATCAGCCGTCCTGGGACCATTGTTTGTCGGAGTGGCTTCGTTGAAAATGGATCCCGACGGATAACATATTGGAGCCCATCGATTGGTGGTAGAGCTTGCGGCTACCGCGACGCTGTTTGGCGGCTTGGTGGTGGAGCAATCACTCATCATGGTAAAGTGGTAACGACTGTCTATAGAGAGTTAATGCCCATTACTCTTCAGAGCATATTATTTGTGATCTTGCTTCGAACAATGCCATCTGGTCTTTGGCTATTACGGTAGAATTCTGAGAATCGGTGCTCGCTATCTATCGGTCACAATCCTTGAAAAAGCACTCAGTAAATGAACAACGCCGATAAGAAGCACAGCAATCCACGCAGACACCAATGAGATTTCATAATTTTGTCAACCAATATTTACTTTACCCAGATCTAATCAACAGGAGGAGCGGAGAAGAAGAAAGAGCCAGACGTGAGACATTGGAAATTGTAACATAAAAAAATAGTTTGTTGAAATCTGTTGGCCGTCACACCTGCTGTCACTATCTCATTTTATTTCAGTGTATTATCACGCCACGTTTCGTGGTCCGTAATCCATTGCTGCCCTTTGCCCTTATGCTGGTGAAAGGTTTGCCATGCCATCACTGCTATTGATCGCTGTGCTCCTGCTGCTGCTTGGAACGTTGACGTCTCCGTCTTTAGCTTTTCAGCCTAGCAGCACATCATTCTTATTATTTTCTCCACGACAGTTATCTTTGCAGCACAGTGGACTGCTCTTAACTAATAAAAAATACAACACAATTTTATTACGTATGGGAGCAGGCAGCAGCAGCAGCAGCAGCAGCAACGCTCTATCGGAAGACGCTAAACTTCAATTCCAGCATAAGTCAATCCTACTAACAGGAGCCTCACGCGGTCTTGGTCGATCATTAGCGCATCAATTAGCAGAATGCAATGTATCTCTCCTCATCCTTAGCGGAAGGGACGAAGATGCGTTGCAACAAGTGAAAAAGGAATGCGAAGACATTGCATCATCATCATCCCAACAGGCAGCATTAAAGATTGAAATTATTCCATGCGACCTATCCGATAAATTATCAGTCGACAACTTATCCACCAAATCTCTCTCAATTGCAAAACAATTACACGCCACAAAGGCAATCGATATACTAATCAACAATGGCGGGATTTCGTCGCGGTCATCGTTCATAGATACAGATATTTCAGTTGATGAAAAATTGATGCAAGTGAATTTCTTTTCGGGTGCAAAATTGGCCAAGGCAATTATCCCTAGTATGGTGGATCAGTCGTCGGGGAGGATCATTTGGATTAGCTCCATTCAAGGGAAACTCGGAACACCATTTCGAACTTCATACGCTGCATCAAAGTTTGCCGTGCAAGGATATTGTGAAGCATTGAGATCGGAGCTAACTAGCAGTAATGTTCATGTTCACGTCGTTTCTCCGGGATACATTCGCACGAATTTGAGTAAAAGTGCTGTTTTAGGTGATGGAAAGAGCTATGGCATAACAGATGTCACTACCGCCAATGGAAAAGACCCAGATGAAGTGGCAACAACAATAATGAACTCAGTGGCAAATGAACAAATGGATTTTATTGTCGCTGCAACATTTTCGGCAAAGGTGGCATTGTGGTTGAAGTTTCTGGCCCCTTCGTTTCTGGATAATATGTTGGTGAAGCGATTTGAGAAGCAGAAGATTGAGATGAAAGAAAAGACGAGCTAAAAAAAAAGAGAACATTTTACGCTACAGTACGATGTTTCAATACCGAATGAATACCTAATTCTTTACGTCAGAGCCGAGAGAGAGAACAAGACGCCAAAAGTCAAAATCTTGCTGTGCACAGTTTCATTACACCCTCAATTAAATCAGAGCTTCGTTTCACAACAACCTTTTCCATCGAAGAAGCATACGGCACAGGGGTGTCATCCATCGCAAGACGCAAAACAGGAGCATCTAACAGGTCAAACATTTCTTCGCACACTCGAGAGCTAATTGTCGCTCCTACTCCTCCACTTCGAGTTGATTCATCGAGGATGCAGAGTTTGTTTGTACGTTGCAAACTCTCACGAATTGTATCCATGTCTAATGGTTTCAAGGTGCGGAGCTCGATGAGATCAATATCCATGCCCTCTTCTTTAAGTTGCTCAATTGAATCCATTGATTCCTTCACACCGTGAAGATACGTCAAGACGGTAACGGCATTACTTGACTTGACACTCTTGTCACTTGCCTTGTGTAGCAAAGCTGCCTTCAGGGGCATACATTGCCCCAGATTGACAGTGCCCTTGATTTCTTTCATCAACTTGACGGGGAAAATCAAGAAGCAAGGCCCATCATCACGGATGACTATGTAATCGTAACAAGACGTGGTTAGTTTGATGATTCGATAAAAAAGACACAAACAACACACATTATTATAACTCACCTGATTTGGTGATACCATAAGCTGCCTCTGGACTGGAAGCGGTAGCAATCTTCAAGCCGGGCACGCCCATGATGTAGGCATGCAGAGGCTGACTGTGCTCGGCACCCAGAGCTTGATCGGGAGCTGTTCCTCCAGCACCTAGGATTGTGATCGGGAGCTTGAACTGACCACCACTCTGCAAATACGTGTTTCCAGATGATGCAATCTCTGCCATACCATAGATTCCAAAGTTGGTGTTCATCAGCTCAACGATTGGGCGGTATCCATTCATTGCTTCTCCGATGCTTTTCCCAATGAAATGGCCTTCATCTATTATTTCATCAGATGCACGCATGGAGCCGTATGTCTGCTGGGTTAATCCAGGAATTCCGTACGACGAGCCGGCTTGCAAATCCTCAGCTTGCATAGTTGTGGTTGGATCACGGAGCATCTCTTCATGAATGGCTAGATTGACGGCTTCAGCGATTGTGATCTGGCCATCCTCTGCTTTCTTCTGCAGTGCATCGATGTGAGAAATAACGTTCTTCATTTGTTCGGAGGAAATCGTTCGTTCATTAATAGCTGCGGCAAATGATGGCGGAACAATCTTGTTGTAATCAGTTCCAGGGGGAGTAGGATACTCTAGCTGTTTAGCTAGATCGGCCCTTGGTTCATGAGATTTCTCTGCAAAGATGATGGCATCGTTGACAGTCTTTTGTACTTCTTTCTTCGCTGCCTTCAATTCATCGGGAGTGAACATACCGTTGACGCTATACTTCGCTTCGAAGGCTTTGATAGGGTCACAATTTTCACGTGCCCACGTCTTTTCTTCCTTCCTGCCCCATTCATGCTCAGGATCTGCTGGAGAATGTCCCATGAAACGGTAAGTGTGAATTTGCATCACAGCTGCACCCTTTCCACTTCGGACGTAATCAGTCAAGGCGCGTCCTGCCTTTGTAACGTCCTCGGCATTCAAGCCATCGACAAGAAGCCCGGGCACACCGTAATGCTCGCCGAGGGTAAATTTCATGGTGTTGGCAGCGACGTCTTTCGTAAACGTATTAATCGCTCTCCCGTTATCGATGACAACGATTAATAGCGGCAGTTTAAGCTTGGAGCACGTGTTGAGAAGCTCTGGAAGACGCCCGTTTTGGGACCCACCGTCGCCAACGAAGACAACAGCAATCCTGTCATCCTCCTCGACGGATGATTCTTGGCTCGCATCTACCTTGATTATTTCGCCATCTGCCAAGTCTTTCTCCACGAGCCCGAGTTCGTCGTCTAAGAGAATACTCTTCGCTGCTCCAGCAGCATAAGGAAGCTGTTCGGAGACGAGCGCCCACCCTCCCTGGAAGCGATTCTCTCTGTCATAGAGATGCATTGAACCGCCAGCACCCTGACAACAACCTGTATCCTTCATACAAAGCTCAGACATGATCTTCCCTGGATCAACACCTGAAGCTAATGCGTGGGTATGCTCGCGGTAGTATGAAAACTTCTTATCCTCTTTCTTGAGGACCGACGATATCATTGCCGGTATAGACTCTCTATTATTGATGGAGTAGACAGGAGATGAAGCACATGCTTAATGAGCTGGACTGTGATAAATTAACTAGCAAACGTCATTAATTGCTTTGACTTACTGGCCGTTGTCTAAATGCATGAAGCCTCGGATCTTGCCCGCCATGTATTGCTTGTTACAAGCCGCTTCAAACTGTCTTGCTAATTGCATCGATTTGTAGATTCTCAGCAGTGACTCTTTGTCTTCCACATCGTCATTAATACGAGCCAACTCTTGATAATCAAAACCAAAGTTAGACATTAGCTGCCGTTTGATGCCGTCCCAAGAAGTCAATTTGGGGTCTGGAGGGGGTCTCATGATGTTCTTGTTCGTAACATCTATATGATGTACCTTTCCTTCTGGATCAAGCGTTGCAAATAATGCAACGGCCTCGTCGTTGTTGAGATAGGTAGCTGATCCAGGCATCTCGATATCTGTATCAGATACTAGTGCTTGATGAAGCATGAGTGCTTCTGCACATTCTACTTTGGACTCGTTCCTGTCAAGCAGAGGCTTCTTGGCGAAGAGTAGTTTCGTCTCTCGAATCTCAGGGATTGTCAGAGTTGTTGGGCGGATATGTAGTTTGGATGGAATAGAAAACCCCGAAGCAAAAACAAACAATGAAAATGTTAAGAGCTTCATTTTGCGTTGCGACGATACGTAGTAAATTGTGGTTGATTTCTGAATGATGATGTCAATTTGTATTGATGAAAATTATGATAAGATCTAATTTGCTACAAACTATTGGATTGCTGCCGCTCTAGCAAATTTTCCGCTCTGCTGCACGGAGTTGGCAGCGTTCTGATATTACGTCGCTGCATTTCTAGATCTTTTCTTGGACGACGCGGCAATTCGCGGGCTATGCTTAAAGTCATGCTAAGTATCGATGCATGGTGCATGCAGTATTATTGGGGCATTCGGATCTATTTCGATGCCGGTGGACTGACGTTAAAGGGGCAAAGTATTGATTCCTAGCATAATTAGCCCTCCTTCCTTAATAAGAACACCAAAAATGAGACGTCATGAGAACCCTGACGGCGTATGGTATCTTCTCGCTCTTCTCATCCAAAAATCTTCAAATCTGCAATGAACATTCTACCCGATGACATAAATTTTAGTTAGAACTACAACGAACATAACATAAGATGTCTCCTTCGCTTCCTCTTCAACCCGACGAAATCACACCTCCTGTGGTAGTACTCGCTCCCTCTTCGGACGGTAGTACATGCATTTCTAAACCGTCGAAGCATTGCTTGGAATCATATGCATTGTTCAAGATGTGCTCGGGGCGAAGTGTTTCTCTGGAGACTATATCTTGCAGCGCTGTAATCTCATCCTACATGCATTGTGCGATGGAGAGATGCTAGAGTAAATAGCAACTTTATAATTCAAAATGCAAATAAGTAGACAATAGTGCAAATGCTAACAAGAACAAAAATCCTGAACGTGTCAATAGATGCCAGGAGTGTCAGAGAGTCAAATTGAGCAATACAAACAAAGAACTAATTTTAACAAATAATAGAGTGTGTAATTTGCCTGTAACACAGCGCTTCTCACATACACTTCCTTCTAAGTCTGCATTGATACAACTATATTTCCATGCGCACATCTCTTTTGCATCCTAGGAAATCCTTGCTTGACCTCCTTCTCGGTAAAGGCAAGAGGACATGTAGGATCAAGAACAACCTTCATTGTCCCATCTTCCACAAGCTTGGTGACATTCGCCAAATAACCAGGTTGGATATCGAGACCATTGTGCCAAACATATTGTGGGACAAATGGCCAGAATTTTGTCCAGATCTCACGCCATTGCATCGGCACAAAAACGGTAACTGCTTCCCACCAGTTATGGACTTCTACCAGTGCATTATCCGAAGTAAACGCAACAAATTTTCCTCCTGATATCTTGAGTAATTTAGACTGTTTCGCTGTTTGCCAAGCATCATAACCAACGGCAAGATCTACAATCAAATCAAACTGTTCACTTTTCAGCAAGTGGTGGTTTTCAAACCAGTTCTCATTCTGATAGTTGATTACCATATCAGCTCCTAGTGAAAGCATGAGTTCTCTTTGAGTGGACGTTGTCGCAATAAACGACGCATTTCGAGCCTTCAAAAGTTGTATCAAAAAACAGCCAACGCCGCCACTCCCACCAAGTACCAAGACACGATCACCCGCAGAGCAATATTTGTTGGCTGCCATCATTGCACTCAATGCACTACTTGTAAGCGTACACGACTCGACGAGAGGAATGTCGGTAGATGCCACCTCGACGAGTGATTCTTTGACCGAAATGAGCTCTGCCAATCCATTCATCGGTCGAGGCAACTCAAACATGGCAACTACTAGATCACCTGCCTGAAAACGAGACGTTGCATCCGCTTCAACGACTTCACCACTAACATCACCGCCGGGGATGTAGGGACATCCTCCCGGAGGTTCTTGGATAAAGACATGTCCTGCAAGGACTCTAACATCGCCCGGTGCTAACGCGCATGCACTTACTTTTATAAGCACCTCCCCTTTCTTTCTTGTCGGTATTGGATAATTGTTGCACATAGATAGGAGCGAGTTAATGTCCTCACCATGTGCAGATGCAAGAATGCATTTCATTGTTGATTTGTTTGATACGTCTTGCACACTCATGTTCCTTACTTCTGTGTCCTATGCTACACTCTTTTATTTTGTGTAGCAACTTTAGGGTGCGGGTTTAAGAATAGCGTTCTCATTCCCTCTACTATTCGGCATTGTACATCCTTTCCCATCAAGCCATCATTGCAAATAATAATATCCCAAATCAATACGATACCTTGGACAATATTATGGAAGATAAAGAATTCAACACTATGGAAATAAGGGCCCTCATTTGTAAGCAACTGCTGGCAAACCTTTCTTTAATCTTTCAATAACATCTAAATCACTTGTACACCATCTTGCTCCACATTTGTACTTAATTTCTCTACATATCCAATTCATTTCCGACGCTGGTGCCAATACATGTAGATGCAAGTGATCTACACTGTTAAATGGTGGAATGTGAAAGCAAAGTATGTAATCATTTGTAGCTAATGCATCTGGTTGTTGTTGTTTGAGTAAGTCTAGACCCATTTGTCTCATGTTTTGAACCAGTTGAATATCATCATCATCATCATTATCATCATGGTCATTATTATTATGATCATCTTGAATTCTGTCACCATGGCATTCATCAATAATATCATCACCATGATGATGGTGATGATGAATGTTGTTGGTAATTGTTTTACCACGCAACGAATATACCGTTTTTATAAATCGTTTTGGAATAACCAAGGCATGCAACGGAGCCTTGGGCGATCTATCACGAAAGGCAAGTAGTTCCGTCGATTCTAAATAAGTTCGTGAGGGTATTTCTCCATTGAGGATTCTACCAAAGACACTTGGATTGTTGGCGTAATAATTATAATAATTATTTGTTGTTGTATCGTCGTCGTAATTATTGTGGCTGATATGATGTGGTGGAGGTTCGTGATAGGCAGCTATCAGAGGAGGAGGAGGTTGCCGCAGAGTAGTGGTCATCTGAGGAGGAAAGAGGAACTGAAAGCATGAATTTGAGCTCATGATGGTTGTGCCGCCAATGAATGCCAGCAACCGTGACAAGAGCATCATCCCCCCCAACACACACTCGAGATTGTTGGGATTGGCGTTGGTTTTAACGAATTTTATAATAATTATATACGGCGTTGAAAAAATGATTAGTGACTGAGTTGGTGAATTAAGTAGCAGTTTAGTTGAGTGTATTCACGAGTTGTGTACTCAATCACCACTCCGTCATTTTTCTGCAATGCGACAAAATGCGATCAATATTAATTCTTTCCTGCAAGCATTGAAGCAACTAACGAGAAGAACCAAGCTTCACACCATATTTAATTAGGTACAAGCCAGGCAGCATCATTCCCTCATAATAGTAATAATCATGTCAGACGTGGAGGAAAATGGTATCAAGGGAAACACTGGTGACTTTGCCTTTCCCAAAAAATCATCCAACAATAACGGAACATCCTCTTCATCTCTGCGTAGTAATAATAGTAAAAAGAAACGCGTACGTCCCCTCAACCCAAACAACGATGGTGGTGCCAAAATCATCATTGCCCTGCTTACCGGGGCGGGTGCCGCCTTCTTATTGGCATTACTGCTTCTCATGTCTCGTCTCGAATCACAAGAGTTTCAAAATGGATTATTAAATTCCAATGTAGGCGGGGCCAAGGGCGTGGATGATGTGTTGTATGAAGAGCAGCAGGAGATGGGGGGAGCGTTGCCCCTTCCGAAGGATCAACGGTACCAGAAACAACAACAGCAGCAGCTGCAGCAGCAAACGAGTCAACAACAAATTGCCACACAACGACAATCCAAACTTCTCGAAAAAATCAAAATAACCCAACGACTCAATGATTTCAAAAGGAAGAAGTTTGACAAATTATTTGGTGCCAATCCACTTGATGCAGTTATGAAAGATGCCAATGAAGAACTAGAGGGGATGGAAGCAGTTCTGGAAGGGAGAACACGGAAGGATAGTATACCAAACAATAAAATTGATGTTTTGCAACAGAAATTTCATGATGTGCTTCAGAAAGGGGAGGAGGAGAAGAAACAACGAAAGGAGGCACGCAAGAAGGAGTTGGGGATTGGGTTAGATGGTGATAATACTGTTGCTGTGTCGGATGCAGATGAGGATGCTCCCCATCTCAAACCACACTTCCCCCCAATGCCACCACATACCATGTCAGTAGACTTGTTCGGAGAACAAATCATTACGGATACACTATCACATAACAAACCCACCATGGCGGGAATTATTGCCATCTTACAACGGTTCTTACAGGACTTGCACCAGTTCCTTATTGATCATCGCGATTCCAAGGCTCTTACTGTAATTAACGAGTACTTTGACTTGGTTACCAAAGATCTCGTACCATTCGAGGAGGCATATCGCGACAAACCCGTCTTCCCCATTCGTGAGGATGAGTCCATATTCATGAGTTTGGGTGCGTACCGTGATCATTTATTGGGTGAGACACTCCGTCAAGCCTTCAAGAATGCTGCCAATCCAGACAAGTTATTTGTTGGGGCTGTGGTACAGAATTGTTTTGGAATTGATGTTACCTGTCGTACTGGTGTGGAGGTGAAGGGGACGGATGAACGGGGTAATGCTATTACCAAAGTGAGTGATCGGGGTCCTGATGTGAATGGCATTGAACAATTTTGTGACGATCCGGAATATTCCAAGTATTGTGATAGTGGGCAGATTCGAGCATTGTACGTGAATGAGACGGAGAGTAATGGACCCACCACAGCTAGATACTTTGCTAGTAAGCTTTGGGGTGGAGAGACTTACTTCTTGCAGGCGGATGCACACTTGAGATTTGCACCCGAGTGGGATCGACTATATGCTGAGGAGGTGAAAGCTGCCAAGTCATATCCAAAGGCAGTGTTGAGTTCATACCCACCAGGCTTTAGTGAGGAAGATCCTCCTTACCAGGGTGGATCGACGGGTACAAGACTTTGTACTTGTCAATTCTCCACTAGTGATGTGGAGCATCACATAATACGTATCAATACAGGAGAGGTGTGTGGTGCACATGCGGCTGCGCCGACACAGATTGCCTACATTGCCGCTGGGTTCTTCTTTGCTCGTGCAGAATTCCTGACAGACGTGCCATTCGATCCTTTTTTGCCATGGTGTTTCATGGGTGAGGAGATTGCACTAAGTCTTCGTGCATGGACGCACGGTTGGGATATCTACGCCCCACGAAAGAATTTAATTGCTCATCAGTACAGACCTGGAAGGATGGGACTGCCAAAATTCTGGGAGAATACGGGGCGAGTGTTTGGACGTCCTGGACCCGGATTCAATACCCAACTACAATCTATCTCTCTGAAACGCGTAAAATACATGGTGGGCTACAAAGATACTACAAAAGAAGGATTAGAGAATTTAGGGCACAGCGTTGTTTTGACTGACTTTCAACATTACGGTCCTGGAGAAACGAGGACGATGGATGAGTTTTTGAAGCACGTCAATATTGACATGGAGAGGGAGATGTGTGGTAATATTGAGTGGTGCAATAAATGCTTACTTGATTAGGTAGTGTAAAACTATAGAGGGAAGACAAGAAAAATCTGCATTACAATTACTTTTGAACAACCCTTTCTCCTGCGGCCAAAACATATGAAGTATGTACAAAGAGATGGAGAACCTCGATAGATGTTCGGGTCTGGTTGCTGATCAAAAGAGAGCCGTGTGTCCTTCTTCTCTGAACAAACTCGGATTTTTGGAAGAAAGATACGAACATTGTGTGCTCGAGTTGGCAAGCCGACTCATTAACTCGGATCAAATAACTAGTTCGAATGTTTATCTACACTACAGCATTGCTGCATGATGAAACACCAACTACATTCTCTACAATATTATCGACTCGCTATATCTTACAACACTACAACATCAGCATGACATGTTTCACAACTTGCCATCAGCACTGTACTTCCACCTCTACTTTCCACACGAAACTTTAATATCCCCTTCTTACACACATTTGAATGTTCCTCGTAAACTGTCCTCAATTGATCTTGAAGATGGTTTAGTGTTAGCCCCTCATGAGCAATGTCTAGGGAGAATGTACATTGATTTTCTTCGTTTGTTGTATTTGTGCATCGGATACCCTCAAATGGTGTTTCTATCAAGGTGGTAGAGTGGCAAATTGGACATGTCACTCGACTATTCCAATTTGACAGCAGTGGTGATGTATTTACATTCGCCGATTGTTGTTGTTGATGCTGTTGTTGTAATTCTTCCCAATCATCATAATCATCAATTTGATGAAGCAACCTCTCCCGTTCCAATGCCTCTGCACGTTCCATCTCCCACAATTCTTCTTCTAGTAATTCTTCTTCTCGTTGTAATTCTTCCGTCACCTCGGCCAACAAGGCAACATATTCCTCATGAGATATTTTATATTCATCCTCATCATCCTCATCTGATCCGGCGTCATGGTAAGACTTCTTACACGATGGTGCACCCTGCTGCAACTGCTCACAATTTCGTAGTCCAGTGAGTGCTCGTTGCAGTTCATGTTCTACCAACATCCTAGCCGTGTCGAGTACACCCTCATCACTAACCCCACCGCTACTTATCTGTCTTAATTCATGGACATCATTGTAATCCATTGGTATGTGATCTACCATGCGTTGATATTGATCATTGTTGTTGTTACTGCTGTTGCTGGATAATGTATGATCGCGAATCATTATTTCTCGTCCACGTTTATTTGCGGCTACATCTCTGCATGACGTCAGATCATTATTATTTTTACATGTTGAACTAGCAATGGTGCTACTCGCAGCAGCAACAGCAACATTATTTGGATGCTGCTCATCACTCCTACGTCGACGAGCCTGTTGTATTTTCTCTCTCCGTGCATTCTGTGCACGTGCTATACAATCGGAGCGTAACTTTTCCTTCCATTGCTCATGGTTACTTTTGGCAGATTTGGATTTGATGTCCTCACGCTTATTATTATTTTGATGGTGTTGATGACTGTAGGCAGTTACAGCCTTTTCGTTCATTTTTGAGGGGAGAGCCATCATTTTATTGATGATGATTCATCATCTAATGATCACAGACACACGCAGATAAGTATCATTCACTTAAGTAGATATTGTACCAATTTTGCTTTCATAATTGGCTGAGATGGCTGTGTGGCTTTTTTCATGCGGCGGGGGCTGGGGGGCGGGCAAACGCCCCTCCCTCCCTCACATTGCACTGTGCTACGACGTTTTGAGACACATCAATTTTGGGAAGGGTGAGAGTTCTCATCGCGTTGACACAACACTTCTTCCAAGAGTGTCGGACAACACACGCACGCACAAAAAACAACGGCATGATGTTGCGTTGAGTGAGCCGTCAGGCTCATAAAAGCAGAACTCCGAATCACAGATGAATGGATCAATACGGTTAGCCCATCTCTGTTGAATAATTATTACAATGATTCCCTGTTTGTGAGGATGATTGATAAAGGAGTGGTGGAGTTTGGCTGATGGCTGATGAATTGTATATGAGAGAGGCTTTGCGGTGTCTTGAGTGATGGGCTTTTTGATGCGTCTTGCTTGTAGTTCCGGTAGTGGTCTTGACTTTGCAGTTGTGGTATGTAGATATACGGCTGATGATTCGCGGTTGGCTCTGGGCTGAATGGATGAGGTGGAATATTATGTTTGCGCTTGTGCAACACTTTCGTTTGCCCCCCCCCCCCCCTCCCCCCCCCCCCCCCTTCTCTTTCAAGCAATATCATTTCAGGGGTCATGAAGCATTAGTTGAAGAAAAAGATCAATACTTACGGTGCTCCAAGGATTTAGAAGACTTACAACAGTGCTGATGAACGAACATACACGACGAGCGAAGAGCCCTTATGAAGAGTCGAGAGTTCTGTTCTGTCGGAGATGGGGCAAGGTGAAATACATATGTTCTCAGAGTGTTCTTATTCTCCCATGTTCAAGACGCACTTCCACGCGCATCGCCTTTGTTTATGTGGACAACCCTACATCTTCCTCGATTTATTATACCTACCGTTCGCTCGCGCAGGTCGCAGGCCTTGTCTCAACATTATGAGGATTCGATGACAGTTCTTTCCCCCGAGTCAAGTTTCAGACGTGCCCTCCAGATGATTTTTAACTTCCCTTCGATGATTTACAAACACGCCCTGTTCCAAGGATGATTGGTGTCCACCTATTGGCGTCTCCCTGTCTTCTACCTTTTGTCATCTCGATGTTCCTATCGCTGGCCTCCGCGTCTAACCTTCTGATCTTCCATCATTAATACCTTCGCTTCCATCGTTTCGGCTCATCTTTCATGTTTACATGTAGTAATTTCAATTCGTTATGTAGATTCTTAGAGTTCGGGTAGTAGATGCTTCGTCGGTTGCTTCGTTGGGTTTCGTATGATAGGTAAGTACATAAAAATTGACACGAGTGTTAGTTGAGAAGTGTGCATTACTAACTCAAAGTGGCATGATGTTCTTTCCTGCAGCTTTACAAATCTTGCCTCCGAGTTCACATCGGTTGGATTCTTTAGAGTTTCGACAAACAATCCCGCGACAGATCCTGAAGGCTCCCTTCTGCAATGATTGCAATTGATCGTCAAGCTAGTTCTTTTACTGTGGCTACTCAACAAGAATGTTCCTCAAGGAGAGAGAGAGAGTGAGGGTTTCAGTGCAGTTACGAGTTTCGGCTCCTGTTCATGTTCGCCAAGATATATTTGCAAGCTTTGTCTGTTTTGTTGTGTTTCAACTTCAGAGACGGATTCTTCGTAGAAATGGATGACTTAAGACAGGGACGACTTCCTACACAACAACATCGTTTCGTACCATACCACCGTTGGAGACTTCCACCTACCTACCAAACCACCACCACCACCCACGCGACAATTTTCCAGGAGCCTGCACTCATCCACACCACTACGCAACAATCATCCGTTTGTACCCACCTATACTTCGACTTACTGTAGCTTAAGTCGACTTTAAAAGTTAATAAAATCATACTTCAATTTAATCTACTTCTCCAACCTTGCCTCTAGTGCACGCACTGCATCCAAACTCAAGAACAACTTCTTATACTTGAGCATATCATACACATTGCACGCAATCTGATTCTGTACCTTGACCTTATGAAGATTCCCACTAGCAACCTTTAGATTCACATTCACTCCACCATAAACAAACGACTCATCCTCCGACCCCTTCTCGGCTTGGGCATCATCCACCATGAGCGCAGTTACACCATACTTTCCTGAAACATTGAACCTGTTCAGCATTTCATCCAACACCTTGGTCTTGTGTGTAGTGGCCGCCATATCATTGGTAATAACTAAATTCCCCTCCAAAAGTTTTTGACTTAATGCATGTCGCATACCCATCCTCCTCACCTTCTTATTCAACTTGGTTGTATAATCTTGAATATTCCCCTTGGGTCCATGAGCCTTCGCTCCACCCCTCCAATGTGCCGGACGTGAATGTCCCGCACGTGCCACACCACCACCCTTTTGATTACGTACCTTCCGTCCCGACCCCGACACTTCGGATATAGTTTTGGTACGTGCACCAGCATTCCGCTTCCCACGCTTCTTGTTGCGTTGCCATACCACCACACGTTGGAGAATGTCCACACGTACCGGGTCACATCCAAAGGTTTTCTCCGATAAGTGAAATGTCCCAACCTCTTCTCCGGATTTGAAATCCATAATTGGGACATGTAGACGTTGTGGTAGTGGAATGGCACGTGGTATATCTGATTTGGTGGATAGATCGTATAGGACACGTTCTTCTTCTGCTTCATCGTTGTAGTCGTCGTCATCATCGACACCACTGTACTCATCATCATCATCATCGTCGTCAATATCTTTTGCTGTAATGGCGTCATCACCAGTAGCAGTTGGAGACGCTGCCTCTTGACCACCTTCCACCTTCTTCTTCTTTAATTGATGATTTCGTCTTGAAGTTTGAACCACCTCATCGGCACCATAGAACGGGGATGATTTTGCTCTAGGATCAAATTTTAGATTGGGTGGTAACTCCACTATGGTATTCTTTTTCGTCTTTAGTGATGCTGCTGATGCGATTGACCTAAAGTAAACTTGATTATTCGTAACTGCTGCTGATGTTGTCGTCACAGAGATGTTATTACTATTGATTGACATAACGTTGCCGATAAAGGACGATATCAAGGGAGCATTTCGCCTTAATGAAATGGAGGATGATGTAGTGAGCAGTATCATGTCGGCAGCTGCGGCTGATAATGCCACTCGACGGGTCAACATATTCAAAGCAACCAAATATTGGCGTCGTATTATCGTCGTTTATTGGGCGATAATACTATCAATGGTGCATTATATCAACTATGTAGTAGGTTTATAGTAGGGTGCAATTATGATGTTGTGTTGAAGAGGTTTTTGATTTTGGCGGACAGACCCTTTCATCATCGCTCTCGCTCCTCTTCATCGCTCTCTTCGGCTGTTTCGTCAATGAGACCTATCTAACGCCCTATGCTATTGAATAAAACTTCGACTAATAGCGCTCTCTCTCTCACACACTGTGATATCGACTAATACAAAGAAGATGAACGCCTTCCGCCTCGCCAGCCAAATGGGCGCCCGGGCAGCCACTGCCCAATTCAAATCAGCCGGACTACGAAGCGCCGTCCATAATACCAACCTCGCCGCCGCTGCTTCTTCCTCCGCTTTCAATAATACCTCTACTACTACTAATACTACTCGTTCGATCTCCACCTCTTTCCCTGTAGCCAAGGCACCTGCCCTTCACGAACTTGGATCAGTCGATCATGCCTTCACCGATGACCGTGTCGATCGTATTGCCGAACCAGAACGTCGTGCCTTCACCTACCTCCTACTCTCGGGGGTACGATTTGCCTACGCCTCCACGGCACGTGTCCTCGTTGTTAAATTCGTTTCCTCCATGAGTGCCTCCGCCGACGTTCTTGCATTAGCCTCTGCCGAATTTGACGTGGGTGCCGTAGCACCCGGTAAAACCATCACAGTCAAGTGGCGTGGTAAGCCCGTATTCATCCGTCATCGAACGCCCCAGGAAATTTCCGTCGAGGCAAACGTACCACTCTCCGCATTGCGTGATGAGGAAACGGATGATGATCGTACATTGAAACCAGAATGGCTGGTTGTGTTGGGAATTTGTACGCATTTGGGATGTGTCCCCCTGAGTGGGGCCGGAGACTTTAATGGATGGTTTTGTCCTTGTCATGGAAGTCATTATGATGTTAGTGGGAGGATTCGGAAGGGACCGGCACCGTTGAATTTGGAGGTGCCTCCTTATAAGTTTACGGATGAGACAAAGATTCTTATTGGATAAAAAAAATTATCATGAATGAAATGGAAGAAATTAGAGAGTGGAAGGGGAGGGGGGAAGAAACTCAATCAACATTATGAGTGGGTGTTATTTTTATTACAACTAGGGGGGGGACGGGGAGAGAAATACTAACAGTCCTTCGAGTTGGACAGCTTTAGGTCTCTAATAAGGAGAAATAATTAATGTATTGCTGTACGGTACCATTATGATGCAGCAGATATATCTTCTATTGTGAAACGCTCAAAGAGTGATCGCAATATATACTCTTCTTCTTGCCTTCCTTTCCATCTGCTTCAAGATAGTGCGAGATGCTTCATGCATCTTCGGATGGGGAGAAGTGAACGTACGTGCAGACCTGCCCTCATATACACCAATGCATTATTTGACTGTTTGTTATCTCTCCTGCAAAGTAAGTAGCACCGCACCCAAAATGTAGAAAAACTGTTGTCCCTAAACAGATCAGATTGTCCCTGTCCATCGGTCAATCAAAGCTCCGATAGAGGAGCATCAATGTCGCCAACTGCCTATTCCGCCTTCAAAACGTCTACTTCGCACAGATCAATATAGCTACGCAATTATTGTGTGCACTAAATAATACATTATTAACTGGCTTACACAAGCTCCAAATCTCCAGAACCAACTTCGTTGAGATTAACATAACGCCTTCCGTCCTTTTTTCGCTTCGTCGGCAAAGCTAAAACACCATCCTGCTTTCTTTCGATTGCAGCAATAGTTCGTGGCGAAAGCAACTTCATCCCATTCAACGTGACGAGCAGCATTGTGCCAACATCTGAAGCAATTGCCCAAAGTAAAGTCATCTTGCCAAAGCATGTCAATATGATTGCGATCAAATTAACTACCACGCTGAATGCAATGTTTTCTTTCACCGTTGTTATGACTTTAGCGCCCATCTCCATACTGAAGAGAAGCTTTGTCAAATTGGAATCCATTAGAGTGACATCCGACATTTCCATAGCCAACGCTGCCCCTTCGCCCATCGCAACGCCGATATCGGCAACACTTAACGCAGGCGCATCATTAACTCCGTCCCCCACCATCAGAATCAACTTCTTTTTGCCAGAAAGCGAGGGGTGTCTGTTCAATGAAGAGCCTTTTAAATTTGACACATAGTGGAGTTTGTCCTCTGGGAGCAGCTGGCTTTGTATGCAAGATTCGTCAAGGCCTATTTGTTTCCCAATCGCCCGAGCGGCGCCATGTCCATCTCCCGTGAGCATAATGACTTCTACACCAGTTTGAAGGAGTGACGAAACAACATTGGGCGCTTCTTCTCTAATAGTGTCTTTGACGCAGAAAATACCAATGATCCCTAAACCTTCGATCCCGATGTAGCCGACAGTACCCCCTTCGTCACTCCATTCTTCTGCCCAATCAGTGTAGTGTTTAGAAATATTGAACATTCCAATTCGTTTGAATAAACGAGAATTGCCGACATATACTTTAGCGTCGCCAACTTTGGCTGTTACCCCCTCACCTTTTAGGATGGTATGTTGCATTGCGCAATCACTTTCGGATAACACCACTCCCTCGTCCTTTGCAGCCGACACGAGGCATGCGGATAGCGGGTGAGAACTTGGTGCCTCCATGATTGCAAGTAGTTCCAATATTTCTTTGCGTGATTTCGATTCCCCGATTGGTTCAAGATGGCTTAATGCAAACCTCCCTGTGGTCAATGTCCCCGTTTTGTCGAAAACCACTGTTCTCACATGGCCAAGACATTCTAACCGACTCCCTCCTTTGATGATAATTCCTCGTTTTGCTGTTGCTGCAAGCCCCGCTGAGTATGTGACGGGAGTACTGACGATTATTCAGAAGGACAGGATCAAAATCGTAAGATAACACGGTATATTAATGAGAAGGAATTTTCACCGCGGCGCAACTCCCAAACTTACCTGATCGTCAGAGCACATGGACATGCGATAATGATAAAAATTAATCCATTCAAACTCCAATATCTCCCCACTTCCTTCCCAAAGAACCACGGAAGAGTACAAAGACAGAAAGCGATAACGAGCACAAAAGGAGTGTATTTCTTCGCAAATGAGTCTACGAGTTTCTCCGTTTCCGATGTATTTGCCTGTGCTTCCTCGACTAACTCAATCAATCTCGATAGCGTGGAATCCCCAACAGTGGACGTCGTGCGAATTACCAACTGAGTCGAGCCTACGTTGATGCTGCCACCGGAAACCTCCTCGCCGGGGTGCTTTTCCACCGGTCGAGCTTCTCCGGTTAGACTGCTTTCATCCACGGATGAAGTTCCTTCGACGACAACCCCATCCGCAGGAACTTTGTCGCCCGTTCTAACGCTAACTCGACATCCAACAGGTAGTTTCGCCGCGGGTACAATGACAATACCACCACTCGTTGGATCTATTACGTTGGCATAATCCGGTCGAAGGGAAACGATGTCACCTAATGCACGCCGTGCCTTTTTCGTGGCACGGACCTCTAGCCATTCGGAAATCGCAAATAGAAATGAAACGGAAGCCGCTTCGTCATATTCTCCCAATGCAAGTGCTCCCAACGCAGCAGTTACCATCATGCAATTAGCATCGAACTGACACCGACGCACTGTCAAGTATGCTTTCAGGGCAACGGGGGGTAGTCCAAAAAGTACAGCTCCTATCCCAGCATACTGGAGGAAGCTCCATGAATCACCAACATAACTTAACAAACTAATGATCCAGCACAAACCACTACATATAATGTTGACCTTTAATCCCCTGAAACAATATAATCGTCTTCGTCCGTCTTCTAGAGATTCGTCTCCATCATTATCCTCCCTGTGTTCATTACTCAAAACGGGCAAAGTCAATCCTTCCGTTGCCCCATCATGAGCCAACTCGATCCTTCCCCACTCTTCGCCCTTCAACCCACTCACCAACGCATTATTAATTCGTTCCGCTGTTAGTAACGAAGGGTCATGTTCCACCTTTAACGTTTGACTTTGTGCATGCAAATGAAATGCTCGTAATTGATCCTTGAAAAAGTTTTGTCGTAATACTTTCCCGATGGGACAGGTTTCCATTTTATCATCTTGGTTGTAGGTCATCATGCCGGGTATCAAGAATGTTGATTCGACAAAATTAGATCGGGGTAAGTTCATTATACGTTCAAACGAGGATGTTTGTGTGTTGTCAGTAGTTGGACGACGATCGTCGTTAGACATTAACGACGACAACGACGAGGCACCATCCGTATTCACAATCTCAGCACCAAATCGTTCTTCATTCAATGCGGCCGCCAACAACTCTGCCGAAATAATATATGGATCATGATCAATATATACGATCTTGGTAGCAACGTTCACTCCCAATTTACGCACTCCGGGTAATGGTTTGAGGATGGATCGTACGGCTGGAACTTCGTAGGAGCAGCATATTCCGCTGACGCGGAGACGAGTTCGACATGATAATATAGTCGATTCTACTTTCATGGGTACTGTTGATACGTTACTACCTGGTATCAAATTTGAATGTATATGAAGACTGTGATTGGAATCTGTTCTGATCGAAGATATTGAACCACCATCCATTTTTGGAAGCACGGCATAATCAAACCCCGCTTCAAGGAGACGACTCATAATTTCATGATAGGTTGAATCGACATCAGCATCATCTTGTTTTGCCTCTTGGGGATTCTCTGTAGATATCGCTGCTGCAGTTGTAGGTGTAGTGAATGAAGGGTTGTATTCAATAGTAACCACTCGAGAAGAAGTTGAAGAAGGATTCGACTTTGAATCAATAGTTTCCAAACTGCTATCGGTATTAGCCGATGGTGATGATGACACATGAACATCAATGACACCATCCAAGTCCATTAAAATTGTCTTCAACACACTCATACGTCCCGTTGCTTCTTGCCCATTATATACACGCAGACGAACGAATTCTGATGTTCCACCATCGTTGATTAATAAGTGTGGCGGCGACGATTCCTCATCCTCGTCAATTGAGAACGAGGCAGCTCCAATAGCAGGTGGGGGTGCTGCACAAGCAGAGCAGTCTCCACAGAATAGTATTGGTGGATGAAAGGATGTAACATCGTCGCCATTCGTCACAGAAGTGTTGCTATTGTTATTCTTCTTCGTTTTCTTCTTATTGTGGTGCATGCTGCCATTATTACTATTTGCAAATTGCATTGAATTGAGGTCCATCATTTCCTTCCGATGCTATTTGATGGTAAGAGAAATATATATCCTGATGACGAGATTGTTAGCTTTTGTCTTCGGCTTTGCGAGGCTTTCCAACAGCTCACAAAGAGTATGCAGCGGAGATATAAGAAGCGAAGATGATATTATTTTGCTTTCACTTTTTTTCGGAGGAGTAAGGTTTGTATAATGCGAGTCTTTCCTCTCTGATATCACTACCACTTCTTCTTGCAAGTCAAAGGTGGTGTAGTTAGACAAACAGGGGGGCGGATAGAAGCATCGATATCGACTTGGGGGGTTTATTGGCATCTATTGGCATACTGCTTATTGTATTGGTCTTACATATCATGCATGCATTCCTCTTTGAATGCGTGGCGTAATTTTGACGTCACAACATTTCCAAGTTCGTGAATTAATCGGCGTGAATCGGGAATCGGTGATTCACGCTCTTTCATAAAAAACGAAACCATCAATTTGAAACGAAGAGTTGTTTCGGAGGTTCCTCTTGTAACATTTATTTCTAGAGAGAAAACAGCAATGAACAAACCAAGAATACGAGGACCCGCAGTAGTGCTGGGTATAACAACCTCAATTACAGCCTACGCAATATTTTACAGTCACTTTCAACAAGTTCGGGATAAAAAAGTTATGAGGGAAGGGGTTGAAAGAGATAAAGAACGGATACGTTTAAAGCGGAGGGAGCAGCAGCAACAACAACAACAACAGCAGCAGCAGCGAGAGGTAATTGATTCGGGTGAGAGTGCTAGATGAAAATAAGTAGCACAGTCTTTTAAAACGATTCAGTTTATTAAGTAAAGTCTTTAGTTATTTCTTTCTGTCAGAATAATTGATTTGATTCCTCTCTGACTACCAACCCCTCCCCCCTATAGGGACTTAAATAAGATGTCATTTTCTATTAAAAAATTTTTAGATGTTAGATATGTATAAATGATAAGTCCCGGTAAAAGACAACGGAACCCAGAATAACCTAATCGTCCACATTATTGGGCCGAGGGGAAGGGAGAGAGTGTGTTGGCTGCGAGTTTTTCGACATCCAACCAAAAGAAGGATTGTACAGGCCAAGTATATTTTTTTCTTTATTTACTCATCCTTCTCCGGCTCACCCTCAGCATCAGCGGCCTGGTCGGATGTCCACAATGTCAAGTTATCCCTCAACAGTTGCATAATGAGTGTGGAGTCCTTATAACTCTCCTCACTCAATGTATCCAACTCGGCAATCGCATCATCGAAAGCCTGCTTGGCAATATGGCATGCACGATCGGGACTATTGAGAATTTCGTAGTAGAACACGGAGAAGTTGAGGGCAAGTCCCAAACGGATGGGGTGGGTGGGGGGAAGGTCCGAGGAGGCAACCTCGGTGGCCGATTGGTAGGCATCGAGGGCGGAGGAGGCAGATGCCTTACGAGTGTCGCCCTGTTGGAACTCGGAGAGGTATCGGTGGTAGTCTCCCTTCATTTTGTAGTAAAAGACCTTGGCCTCCTCGGAGGAGGAGTTGGGGATGAGTGACTCCTCAATGATGGAGAGGATGTCATTACAGATGTCACAAAGCTCATTCTCAATCTTGACCTTGTAATCCTTGATAATGGACATTTTGTCGGCATCCCCCTTTTGTTCGATGGAGGTTACCACACGCCAAGAGGCACGTCGGGATCCGATGACATTTTTGTAGGCAACGGAAAGAAGGTTACGTTCCTCAACGGTGAGTTCTTGGGGTTGACGGGCCACCTCCTTCATGTCGGAGACCATTTCATCGAAGCGCTCGGCCTGTTCGGCGAGCTTGGCTTTGTAGACGAGAGAATCGCGATCCATTTTGGAAGATAGAAATTGATAGTGATGAAACTGTTTGCTCGGTTTTTATGTGTGTTTTTGGTTGGGCGACGATGCAGTTTGCTTTTGAATGGGTGGGGCTGATCGGGCAATGCTGGCGAGTACTGATGCCGGTTCGTGTTCGTAAACCCGGGAAAGAGAGAATCCGAATGGAACGGCAGCCAGCAAGCTCAACGGACGGAAGTTCGAAGGTCATGAAATTGCAGAGACTTCCTCTGCTCGGAAGAAGAATGGTTTTTGCATGAATCGGAAGTTCTTTGGGCCTTTCAGTATGTGAGACTCAATCTCTCATGGGCTGGATTGATTTATCTCGCTCGGGAATGGTGTGACTTTGTTGAGCTTATTTAATATTATTATTGTTGTTGCAACGTAAGCCAATACGTCGATGAAAACGCTGCCTCGATCGACAAAGAAGATACTTATAAGAGCGTTTTGAAGTCTCTGTTAGTTTTGCAATGAATCAATAATATTATGAATAGTATTAGTGCGTAGGGTAAATGAAAAATCAACATAGAAAGCAATCCGTGTATCGGCGAGTGGTACGATTGGGGCCGCTCTTTCCATGGCTTTTATTCTTACCGCTGTTTCAATATCAGCAACACCTGCTGTTGAGAGCTGTGGAGGCTGCAACGATACGTGGTGGTGGGAGTAGAAGTGATAAATATGACATTGGTAGAAACAATATAGATGCCAGCAGCAGCAGCAGCTCTGTCTCATCTGCATCTTCAAAAAATATTAATGTAGACCGACGAGAACTTCGAACAGTTCAAAATTACTGTGGGAAAGATTGGGGCAGCGCCAATAGTGATTGCAAACGGCCCTGTCCTGATGGAAATAATGACCTATGTGCATGGGGAGAGCAGTGCTTTGCTGATTTGACATCGTGTCCTTCCATGACGATAGAGGTGTCGGTTGGTGGTGCTGCTGGTGATACTACTCCTACTACTACTACTTCATACGATGATGCACCAACAACAACGATACAGCAGCAGCAGACCTATGCGTCAACGTCTACTGCAACAACAACAACATTAATTTATCCTGGAAAGGCCAATACCCCACCCCACTGTTCCCCATCGACTACCGATATCATCAACGTGGGCTACTACCAATCATGGGCCACTTATCGACAACCCGATTGCAATCCCTTAAAACCCTCGGATATCAACGTCAAAGCATTCGGATATACTCATCTCGTATACAGCTTCGCTGGGATATCACTCTCTGGGAAAATACAACCCTACAATGGAGTGACGGATGAGGTGAATTTATACAAAGAGTTTAACGGTCTCAAGAAGCATCCTGAAAATCAGGGATTGAAAACATTGATTGCAGTCGGAGGATGGACCTTTGATCAAACGCAATTTACGATGGTGGCATCCACACCTGAAAGCCGTCAACTCTTCGCTCAAAGCGTGGTTGAATTTTGTACGATGTATGAATTTGACGGCATAGATTTCGATTGGGAGTACCCTGTAACACGAGATGGTGTACCGGAAGACTTTGACAATTACCCATTGTTGATTCAAGAGATACGAAGCGCATTTGATCAAGTGAAACAAGATAAGGGTATTGACTTGTTGCTTACCATGGCTGTACCGGTCAATCCAGAGAAGTTGAACGATGGATATGACCTCCAATCTTTGACACCAATTGTCGATTGGTACAACTTGATGGCGTATGATATTCACGGACATTGGGATAGTGTAACTGGATCACATACGGATATGGAATACATTCAAATGACTGTGGAGTTCATGATGGATAAAGGTGTGACTGGTGATAAAATGGCGTTGGGATTGGCTAGTTATGGACGAAGTATGAGGTTGACTAGTCATGTGTCGTCGGGTTGTTCGACGGAGGGTTGTGCGATCAATGGTGCAGGAGTTGAGGGCTGCAACGGTGAAATGGGCTTTAGTCCTTTGTTTGATTTGAGGCAGAAGTACGTTGATACTGGCATGTATGATTCGTTACTCCTGAATGAGAAGACAGGCAGTATGGAAATGATTATAGAAGATGGCACTGTCTTCGTAACTTTTGATTTGGAGCAGTCGTTTCAGATTAAGAGAGACTACTACGTGTCAAAGTGAGTGTTTTCGCCATTGGTTCATGATTTTTCGTTCCACTGTAATCTTTCTAACATTTTGCTTTCATTTCTGCCCACTTCACAGATGCTTCCGAGGTCAGATGTGGTGGGCAATCGACATGATCCAGATGCCTCCATTTGGAGAGTTTGGTTCCCTACAACTACAAGCCCAGCCTGTCAGTTCCCCGTCCATTCCCGAGGCGACAGCTGTCAATGCCCCTGGAGTAGACAATAATGATGACTACTGCAACGGAGAAAATGGTCTTGTCGCCATTGAAAACTGCGAAGGATTTGTCTTTTGTAACGGAGGAGTCATGTCGGGAAGCGTTACGATGTGCTCTACCGGCCTAACCTTTGATGCAAATTTGGGTTTGTGCAATTGGCCATCAGAGACCAATACTTGCGGGTTTGAGTATTGTGAAGATGCTTTCACAGGGCATAAGCCCTTTGAAGACTGCACTAAGTTCTATTACTGCATCGATGGCAGTATCAGTGGGGACATCGAAACATGTGCATCGGGCACACTGTTTGATGTCGAAATGGGGATTTGCAATTGGAAGAGCGAAGTTTTATGCGAACCTCCGATGCCAACGTTACCTCCAACCCCATCAGCTCCCGTTCCTGCACCAGAAATCAGCGTCCCACCAGCAACTACGCACGGTGATGTCTCATCCTCAACTCCACGCCCAACGTTTGGGACTGTTAACTCAACGTTTGGGACTGTTAACTCGCTTGCGTCACCCTATTCTGCTTCTACCTCGACAGCAGCAGATGCAGAATCCACTAAGTTGCGTTTCGTTCCATCAGACGATGCATATGTCCAAGAAGAACAGCCATACGAAAACTTCAACGACAACTATCTCGTGGCAGATCAAAATCTGCGGTTTGATGGATTATTACGTTTCTATGTTCAAGGCGTTGAAGATCGTGTTATCAACTACGCTAAGTTACGCCTCTTTGTTGTCAATCCGTCTGACTCTGGGGGCAAATTCTACCAGTGCCATGACGACTGGCATGAGGACGTTGTCACGTGGGAGAAGGCTCCTTCTATCCTTAGTGCTTCGCCGTTAGCGGTAATTGATCATGCTGTACTAAAAGATCAGTGGGTTGAGGTTGATGTCACTGGACTTGTTACGAAAAATGGACCGGTATCGTTACGAATTGTATCCGATTCTACAGATAATGTAATGTACAGCTCCAAGGAAAACCCCAATCGAAACACACCTGAGCTGATTGTGGGTGTTGAGCCTACCGCAGAAACGCTTGCAACGTATTCGGATGTAGTCAACACACTCAAGATCGGGCCCACTGATGATGCGACTGTTATCAAGGGTGGCGAAAACAAGAACTTTGGAAGGGAGCCCGAGCTTAAGATTGACTCTGATCCTGGAGAGAAAAAATCCTACTTGCGTTTCGATTTCTCGAGAGTGAATGTTGCTGCCATTCAAAAAGCCACACTTCGACTTTTTGCCGTCAATTCAGCTCCTTTTGGTGGATCCTTCATGAAGATAACCAATAATGACTGGAGGGAAGATACTTTAACTTGGAGCAATGCACCGCCTGTCGATGGTGCTTTCCTGGGGACAATACCTGACATCGTCGAAAATAAATGGTACGAAATGGATATCACTTCAGCCATCACCGAAAGTGGGCCGTTGAGTATCTGTATCATAGGAAGTCATGATCAGATTGCCATGTATAGCAGTAAGGACGGTCTTCACTCGCCAGAAATTACCCTGGATCTCCAAGAAGGTATTCCTGAAGACGGTGAAAGCAAAGAGATGATCCCCTCCGATGATGCAACTATATCTCTCGCAAAGCCGTATAGTAATTTTGGCACGAGTGATAAGCTTGTGGTTGATAGCAAGAATGGAATGAACAATTTCTTGATTCGATTTGATGCATCTGACGTTCCACAAGGCCAAGTAAAGAGTGCTAAATTGCGTCTGTACGCCCAAAATGCTGCAACTGCATTTGGCGGAACTTTCGTGCAGATGACAAACTCTAAATGGGACGAACGCTCTGTGACATGGTCCAATGCTCCCCTTGGTGATGGCGTTGTGCTAGGATCGATTTCGGAGGTTGAAGCAGGCACTTGGTATGAAATCGACGTAACCAATGCTGTGATGGGCGGTGCTCCTGTGAGTTTCCGCGTATCATCTCCGCATAGCAGCACAGCTATGTATGCATCGAAGGAAAGCGCTTTCAAACCACGTCTTATAATCCAGTACAAACCAAAAGATCCTGTTCCAGATGGATTCGACATTTATCATCCGTCTGATGATGCATCTATTCTCAAGGATAACAGTAGTGCCAATTTTGGTTTTGATGGCCAGCTGAGGGTGGATGGAGAAGCCGGAGTATTCAACTCGTTGTTACGCTTTGATCTATCTGCTGTTGAGAAGGGCACTGTGAAAGAGGCATATCTTCGTCTCTATGCCGTCGATGGCTCGAAGTCAGGAGGAACTCTAATCACAACCAAGAACACTGATTGGAACCAGTACACTGTGAATTGGGACAGTGCTCCTTCGCCAGACGGAGTTGTGCTTGAAACACTTGGTGAAGTTGTGCCATATAGTTGGTACACCATCGACTTGTCAAAAATTTTAGGAGCCTTGGGGGGTGAAGCGTTATCTATCCGTATCACTGCTTCTTCGGGAAATCGCGCTGCGTACAGTTCCAGTGAAGATCCTTTCGGGAATGTTCCTGAGCTATTTATCAAAGCTGACATGTTTTCTGACATGCAGTGATGATTAGTTGGGGCGAAGAGGGCACAAGATATGTCAACATAGACGTTTTATATTCATATTAAACCTTTATTTTGTACACAAGAATCCAGTCCTAAAATAAATCTAAGCAACCTTCTTGACTTCATCGTCATCTTCGTAGGCCGACAACGGTGGGCAAGTGCACACGAGGTTACGATCACCATAAACATTGTCAACACGGCCACATGTTGGCCAGAACTTATTTGCACGATTCCAAGGAGCGGGGTAGGCTGCAGTCTCCTTAGAATATTTCCTGTCCCACTTCTCGCTTAGTATATCGTCAACTGTGTGTGGTGCATTTCTTAGTGGCGAATCCTCGATAGATATGCGCCCACTTCCAACATCATCAATCTCTGCCCGAATCGAGAGCATAGCATCGCAGAATCTATCTAATTCGGCGAGATCTTCTGATTCGGTTGGTTCAACCATCAGTGTTCCGGCGACAGGCCAGGACATGGTAGGAGAGTGGAAACCATAATCTTGAAGACGTTTGGCGACGTCTTCCTCTGTGACACCAGTGACTGCCTTCAATGGACGCAAGTCGAGAATAAATTCGTGTGCGCACTGTCCGTTCTTTCCTACGAAAAGGACATCGTATGCACCATTCAATCGCGCAGCCATGTAGTTAGCATTCAAGATGGCAACTTCGGTAGACTTCTTAAGCCCTTCGTAACCATTCATTTTAATGTACATCCAAGAAATGGGAAGGATGGCAGCAGATCCAAATGGAGCTCCGGCAACGGCACCTTCGGCCTTGGGTACACAAAGATCACTTCCGCAAAGCTTTCCAGCGGCCTCGGGATCAACAGCATGCCCAGGGAGGAATGGAGCAAGATGAGCAGCGACACCAATCGAACCAACACCAGGTCCTCCACCACCGTGGGGGATGCAGAAGGTTTTGTGCAAGTTCAGATGGCACACGTCAGCACCGATGAGACCAGGACTGGTCAAACCAACTTGCGCATTCATGTTGGCACCATCCATGTAGACTTGGCCACCAGCATCGTGCACCATATCGATGATCTCGACAATCTTCTCCTCAAACACACCAAACGTAGATGGATAAGTGACCATGAAGGCTGCAACATTTTCCCTGTGTTTCTCAATTTTGGCAGTGAGATCATCAATGTCAACGTTTCCTTGAGCATCATTATCTACAACAACAACTTTCATGCCAGCCATCGCAGCGGAGGCAGGGTTGGTTCCATGAGCACTTTTGGGAATAAGACAAACGTTCCTGTGTCCTTGTCCATTAGCCTCCAAATAGTTTTTGATTGCGAGTAAACCTGCATATTCACCAGTCGCACCACTGTTTGGTTGCGCAGACACAGCTGCAAAGCCCGTAATTTCAGCAAGATCTTTGTTCAAATCTTCAATCAACTCGTGATACCCCTGAACCTGATCGTGAGGAGCGAAGGGGTGGATGTTGCAAAAGCCTGGCCAAGTAACGGGGATCATTTCACTGGTTGCATTGAGTTTCATAGTACATGATCCAAGTGAAATCATGGAATGGTTGAGTGCCAAATCGCGATTCTCGAGCGTTTTCAAGTAACGGAGCATTTGGGTTTCTGAGTGATGCTGGCGGAAGATGGGATGGGTCAAAATTTCAGAATCTCTGGCAACAGATGGGTCGACATCCATAAGAGACATGTCAGCAGTAACATCCGGATTTGCAATTCCGAATGCACCTGAGAGAAGTACAGAGACGTCATCACGTGTAATACCCTCGCCCATGGAGATTCCCACAGTATTCTCATCAATCACACGAACATTGGCACCAACTGATGCAGCTCCCTTCTGGACCTGGGCAGCAGTCATACCCTTCTTGGAGACATCTACAGTAAATGTATCAAAGAATTGTGTATCCATCACACCAAAGCCGGCATTGCCTAATTCTCTGTGTGCCACTCTTGCGAGGGCATGAATACGCCCCGAGATTTTTTTCAAGCCGTCTGGTCCATGGTATATAGCGTACGATGCTGCCATATTTGCCAACAATGCCTGAGCTGTACAAATATTCGACGTTGCCTTATCACGACGAATATGCTGTTCACGAGTTTGCATCGCCATTCTCAAACATGGCTTCCCATCTGAATCAATAGTTACTCCAATAATCCTTGCAGGCATTTTTCTCGAGTATTTGTCCGAGGTAGATAAGAATCCGGCATGTGGTCCACCAAATCCCATGGGCACACCAAATCGTTGTGCGGATCCAACGGCAATATCAGCACCCCATGATGAGGGTGGTGCCAACTTTGTCAAGGCCATTAAATCAGTAGCACAAATAACCATGGCATTTCCCTCATGTGCACGTTTTGTAAAGTCCGCATATGATTCACCAGGTGAGGACACTGACCCATACGTGTTTGGGTATTGAACAATAGCACCACAATATTCTCCCGAATCTACATCACTCGACGAATGATCACCCACAATTACCTCAATTCCAATAACTTTCGCACGTGTCTGAATCAATGATATAGTCTGTGGATGAACATCCTGACTTACGAAGAATTTATTCTTCGTATCCTTCTTTCCCTTGAGACTGTAACACATTTGCATAGCCTCGGCAGCTGCAGTGGATTCATCCAACAAGCTTGATACTGACATGGGCAGTCCAGTTAAATCACTACATAGTGTTTGAAAGTTGAGTAACATTTCGAGACGACCTTGGGCAATTTCTGCTTGGTAGGGAGTGTAGGAGGTATACCATCCTGGATTTTCAAGAATATTACGCAAGATGACATTTGGGACGATCGTATCATAATATCCCATGCCAATGTATGATTTCATAATCTTGTTTTTATCAGCCATGGACTTGATTTTGGATAGGGCCTCTGATTCAGTAAGGGCGGGTGCAAGGTTGAGTGGTTTCGAGGAGAGAATGTTGGATGGTACCGTGGACTTGACGAGTTCATCGAGGGATGAAAATCCGATGGACTGGAGCATGAGTTTGTTGTCTTCGTCACTTGGTCCGACTGATTAAAAACATTGATATCGATGTTGCGTGAAGAGTGATGAAAAGGAAAAGTTAGTATATTTTGTTATCGTTAAAATGGACAATAGCTGGGTGATGCACTGACTTTGTGTTGTGCAAACGAGATGAATTGTTCCGGACAGAAAAAACTGCCAAAATCCACGTTATTCAACATGAGTAATTATTTTTCAGAGAGATTCCCATTGATGGTGATCATCTTCATTACAATTCATTTTTTGTCCGATGCGTTTGATGGTAATGGTTGTAATATTGCACAACTTGTATGTGCACATATGTTACAAACAACTTACCGTGACGACGAGAAAATGTATCAGCCATATCCAAGGCATCTCCATTAACAGCACTGGTGGCGTGTATTCCTCGACGAAGAAGAGCATTGACATTATGCTGCTGATGCCTCATAGATCCGCTGCTAAGAAGCAGCCGACGAAGATTTGAGCGGCGGATCACGGAGGATATAATTGCCATTTTTTATTTATGTCGAGAGAATGCGAGATGATTATAACAGAGATTAGTGTTGTTGTTGTTGTTGTGGTTGCCGTCGTTGTTGTTGTTTCAAAGACCGCGGCTGCGGATGAGTTGCTAATGGAGAGGAATTGCAATGGGAACTTTTTTTGTTTTATAGCAACATGGCATACAGCAATGATGCTGCAGTGATGCAGCGGCAGATACAGCTCCAGCTTTTATTTTCATTGGCTTTTGGATTTTGGATTCTGATGACGTCAGCAAACATTCTAAACCTCGTGAACAGAGAGTTTGATGATATTTATCATTGAAAACATTGAAAAATGTTTCGCTTTAACATTCATTTCCAAGAAGCTTTGGTATCCAGCTGACGTGGTTGTCCACCCCCGCCTCCCCGAGCCCCATCAAATTAATAAATCTTCTTACTTTTGATGGATGCGGTTTATATGCACGTGATATATTAGGCAAATTACAGATCAATAATGATGAGCAGGAAGAATCTTCTACTACGGACGTTGCACCACCACTTGAAGAAGCAACAACTGAGCTGCTCGCGTGCTTTGGGCAATGTGATCGTTTTCCATCACATCCCAACTCGATTGGCATCACCCCTTATTGCAAATAATTATGTTTCGACGTCACGTCATTATCATATTAGGAATCACATCCAATCTGCTTCATTCTCTACAAACAACGATACAGATACAAACAATTCAAAATCAAAAAACAATGTCGGCATCATTCCAAGAATACGAAAAGTTATACAGACCATCTTTGGATCAAACGATGATACACCACGTGGTATACAAGAACGGAAAGATATGTATTGGGTATTACTGGCCATGTCTCATCGAAAGATACGGATGGAGGCACAGCAGCAACAGCAAATACATGATCGGTGGTGTACATGGCACATCGAATCGAAAGAGCAAATTAAACAATACATGGACGAGGCAGTTTCCTATCTCGATGAACAAACGGACATAAATGAAATGTCCTTGCGTCAATTACGTCAAGAGATACAATCTCGGTTGGAACCGCAGATTGTTCAATTGCTGAAGGCTGCGTGTGATGTGGAAGAAGATATGATATTGCGTCATAACAATTACGGTGCAAACAATGATGAAAAAGAGGAGGAGGAGGATGGAAGTTATGAATTCAGTGATGCAGAGGCTGCAGAGTATAAAGACATTTTGTTGCAAGAATATGATCGTATTTGCAAACTACTTGCAAACACAATCGTTTATAGTCAAACGACGACATCCGATCCAACACAATACTACAAACTGAAGAAGAATGCTATTGAAACCCTATTACGGTACTTTGATTGGATGCCACAAACGAACACTGCCCCAACTGATGAAGCAAAATCTCAAACGGATGAGAAAGATTATGTCGATGATTTTGGCTTCAATCCCAACCGATCAGAGGCCGACATTGTATCTGCCATGAGATATTACCACGTACGAAATATTGTACGATCGCACCGCGTGAGAACATTTCCGACCATCAATGCAAATACGGAAACAAACTTTGGTGGTCATCGCACCTACTCGATTTTACCCTTCAAATCTTCCATCCCCAACGCTGGTCGAGGAGTATTTATTGATGGCTTTGCCCCAGCGGGAACGCTCTTATCTTTCTTTCCAGGAAAAGTTTGGCTGAAGGAACATCTCATGACGGTGTCTCTGCAAACCCAAATGCAATTCTCTGAAAATGATCCTCGTCATCAATTATCGATGAGATATGATGATGTATTGATTGATTCACGTCAGAGTCCGTATACGGTTGTTAAGAATTTGTGGGCGGTTGGACATATTGTGAATCATCCTCCTCCACCGAATAAATCGACAACGAGCATAGGTGCAAGTGAATCTAATAACGACCAAAACAAAGATAAAAAGGAGTCGAGCAATACCTTCCAGCCCTTTCAAGGGCCTAATTGCGTCACTGTTCCAATCAATTTTACAGAAGGTCTTTTTACCAACATGAACGATAGACTGCTTGAATATATTCCCAATGAGTACGAACTTCCTCCAAAAGCTTGGGCGAGGGATGTATTTGAGAAGGAAAAGATCATCATGCATGGGCTGGGCTTGATTGCGTTGAGAGATTTGAAAGATGAAGAACTGTTTTATGATTACCGTATGAGTCCGAACGAAAACGCAAAGGGTTCGGAAGGCCTTTATCCGTCTTGGTACTATGTGTGGGATGTTGAGGCTTCCACTAATCGATGGAGTAAGAGTGATGAGGCCGAGTAATGTATACGATGATATTGATGTAGCTCTGGTAAACACCAACGTTACATTAACTAGCACTAAACAGAATACCTTAGCTTTAATACTAGGTTTGAGACCATATACAACACATAGGATATACATACTTCCGGGTTATCTTGGGCGACAGCACGATTCCTCAACCAGTTTAAGTAAGTCACAGTTAGGATGATCAGCAGTCAAGGTATTGGCTTTATCTTGAACTGTTTGACAAGTTTGACCTGCAGCAAGTGCTAGATCAGGCTTCTTCATTTCAACATCGGCGCAAAAGGAACACATCTTCGTTTCTGTACCTGATGTAGTTGGCTGCAATGTTGGAGATATTATTGATGGGTTTGATGGCTGCTGCGTAGACGAGGTAGTTGATATCGTTGTCACATTTTCTGTTGGCATTGAGGACACTCGTGTTGTTGATATTGTTGTGACACTTTCGGTAGGCATTGGGGAAGCATTCGCTGATATTGTCGTTAGACTTTGTGTAGGAATTGGGGTCAGTACTTGTGATATTGGTGCTGCCGATGGAGGAAATGTGATGACTGGAGGAGGTGTTGGAGGATTCGACGGTGAAGCAGTCGAAACAGGAGGAGGTGTTGTGGGATTTGGCGTGGGATTTTGAGTCGGAGATTTCGTTAGTGGTGGGGGTGTAGGCAATGGTGTTGGTGCTCGAGATGGAGCTAGAGTCGCAACCGGTGCGTTTGTTTCGATGAAAGTGCCATCTGCAGGCAGAACAAAAAGAACGACATCCTCCTCTCCGAATTGTCCGTCACTCTCATGAATTACAATGTCTCTTGAAGACATCTTGTACCATCCATGTCCATCCCCGCAACACATTCCGTCTCCTTTCCAGTCATACATGTACATCACATAACTCTTTTGCGACGCCAAGCAATAATCATACACATAGGTTTCTCCGCTGCCGTAAGGTCCACCATTCGCAATCAAGTTTTCCCGGACTCTGGACGAGCCCTCATATAACTCAAAAGTAGTCTCAATCCCATATTGATCAGTCTCAAATACTAGTCGAAAGTTTTCACACGTCTCTCCTTCGATTAAATTCGACGAATCATAGGGCATCAGCAATCCAAGTCGATCATCCAAACCATCCCCGTCTGAATCAGTTGGCTCGGGTTCAACGTATTCTAATTCAAAAGATGTTCGTTCTTCTTTCGAGTTCATCTGTCCTCCGACAGCAATAATCTTCCCTTTCGAGGAAAGCACGTATGTGCCATCCCCATGACTACAACAAATTCCATCGCCCTCTTTGTCCATAAACACAAACGTGTACATACCAGGAGGGAAACAACGGCGAAACACATCCCAACTTTTATCCCAGTTCGATCCGTAGTAGTCCGATTTCCAGATAACTTCCTCTGATTCTCCAAGAAGAAGCTTCCAGCTTATCTCTGTGGCAAATTCATCAAAGACGATACCAACTTCGAGATCAATACACGGACCTTCGTAGGTAGGCGCTGAAGATGGGAAGGCAGTTGCAAACTTATCATCTGTATCAATACCTCCCCCGACACCTCCATACTTGTCCTCATTAGCGTCAGTTTTTGATGCCCTATTCTGTAACGCCAACACGATACCGGCTCCAATTGCACAAACTAATCCAAGCAATACCAAGAGGAGAAGTACGATCAAAATGTTCCTCCTTCGATTTGCCTTCTGCGTGTATTCGCCGTCAGAATCCTCTTCATGATGAACTGACAATGCTTGTACTGGTGACGATTCTTCGCTATAATGTGTACTCGTGCCTTCCTCTACAAAAGAAAGGTGTAAAGAAGATACATCATCTGGAGTAGTTTCATGCTGTGATGGATCTACATGAGTCATTGGAAGCAAGGCATCAATGTTTGTTTCATCGTAGGGTTTCTCTACTGTTTCTTTCGTAGCTGCAGTTGCTTCCACTTTCTCTTCAACGGGAGCTTCCAAGTCGTCGTCTCCTCCTTCAATGATGGGAGGTTTCTCTTCAACGGGAGCGTCCAAGTCGTCGTCTCCTCCTTCGATGATGGGAGGGATGCTATCACTCTCATATGATGCCTGAATGGCGTCAACATGTACATGCTTCTTATCGAATTTGTGAGTTGAGACGGAACTGGTGGTAGAGATTGCGCTGTCGAGTATTTCTACTCCTTGTTGCAGCTGTGCATCGTTGTTGCTGCTGTTGTTGGTTGGGATAGGTGGCGAGATCGGAGCAGGAGCAATATTGGAACCAGATGCAGCGATGGCATTGTTCTGTTCTGCCAACTGGTTAAATGCATTGATGCGATCCTTCACGCCCATTGTATTGCAGCAACAAGTATTTAAACACGAGATGTGCACACAAAGAACTCCTCTGGCTGAAACTAGTTTCTCAAGCTGTTGCGATTGCTGAGTGATAGCATCCAAATTTCGTCCGACTGGAGCCCTCTGATCTATGTCGGCATCGGCATTCCATTGGATTTTTGTCGAGCATAATCATACCTACTTTCGCGGACCATACATCAATGCAAGCTTGGTCGGAAGAAGCTGGGAGAAGAGAGAAGGTTAGCGTCGTGATTCTTTGAGTCTGACGAACGAAGTTATGATTTTTTGATTTTCCATCCACTCATCACATCACATTATTATCGATTATCGGCACCATCACATGCTAATTCATCACAACATTTTGTTCTACCGCTTCCTTCCATATTAACCGGCGCCTCATTTCACAGCAGTCATCAACTAAGAGAACAATCATCTACGCCTCCATGAAATTAGCATCAGATACCAGCAGCAGCCGACGCCAAACGAAGGTGATGGTGTCTACACTTCTTTTGGCAGCGCTTCGACCTGCAGCTAGGACCGCTGCGTTTTCATTCTCGTCCAGAACGTTTTCCTCCGCTGTCGTTAGACCTACAACTTCAACTTTGCTGCACATTTCGGCACATTCGCAAATAATAGCGTCTCGTTCTGGATGTTATAGCTGTCGTCTATTCAGTACGACTGAAGATGTTACTGACAAAACCGCAGAAGTTGTCTCCATCGAGGAACAGATTGCCGACAAGGGAAATCAAATCCGTACATTGAAAGATGAGGGAATTTCTAAAGAAGATCTTGCTCCCCATATTGCGGAATTGTTGGCATTAAAGGCAAGGCTTGCTGAACTTACAGGTGGAGCTCCAGCAGCGGCAGCTCCCAAACAGGAGAAGAAATCGGATCCTCCCAAGAACAAGGGAGGTGCTGCTCCAGCAAATAAGGATGAAAGTGAAATGAGCATAAATGAATTACGTGAATCTCGCCTTTCCAAAGCTGCCGCCATGAGAGATGCGGGGGTAGAACCCTATGCTTACGTGTACGATCCCAATCGCACCGCTTCACAATTGGCGAGGGAATATGATGGAAAATTGGAGCCTGGTGAAGAAGACTCTACGAACGAATACACAACTTTGGGAGAGGGAGAAGAAATTGCAGTAGCTGGTCGTATCATGGCACGACGTGTCTTTGGAAAGTTGGCATTTTATACATTGCAAGATGAAACTGGCATAATCCAACTTCAATTCGATAAGAAGCGCTTAGGGGAACGTGACGCCGATTCCTTCAAGAATCTCAAGGCTTGGACTGATTCTGGAGATATTATTGGTGCCAAGGGAACTATCCGAAGGACTGATAAGGGAGAATTGACATTGTATGCCAAGGAATGGACAATGTTGACCAAGTCGGCCATGCCTCTTCCTGATAAGTACCATGGACTTACCGATATCTCCAAACGATACCGTAATCGTCATCTTGACTTGATTGTTAATCCTTCCGTAAGAGAGACATTCTACAAACGTGCCAAAATCACGTCAAGTTTGCGACGACAGTTGGATGGCAAGGGTTTCCTTGAAATTGAAACACCAGTATTGCACACTCAACCTGGTGGAGCTGAGGCGAAACCTTTCGAAACGTACCACAATAGCATGGACATGCAATTGACTCTTCGAATTGCGACAGAATTACATCTTAAACGGCTTATTATTGGAGGATTTCCCCGTGTTTATGAACTGGGAAGAATTTTCAGGAATGAGGGTATCAGTACCAGGCATAATCCTGAGTTTACTAGTGTGGAGTTGTATCAGGCTTATGCTGATTATGGCGACATGATGGATTTGACGGAGGAATTGATTTGTGGTGAGTAATGGCTGCATTCTTGCGTCCAGTTCCGATTTGCCGATGTATCATTTTCTTTTGCTCACAGTTACATGGTATACAAATAATTTGCTCAGGTATGGCGAGTGAGGTCTGCGATTCCATGACTATTCCATACGGCGAACACACTATCAGTCTTGAGCGTCCCTGGAGACGTATCACAATGCATGATATCGTTAAGGAAGAAATTCCTGACTTTAACTTTGATGTGAACGATCCATCAACTCTTGATGCTGCCAAAGCTGCAGCTATTGCCGCGGGTGTGCCAGATGTTCACAAATGCACTAGCGTTGGATACGTACTGAATGCTTGCTTTGAGGAGTTGTGCGAGCCGAAATTGATACAGCCTACCTTTGTGATTGACTACCCAGTGGAAGTGAGTCCACTATCCAAACCTCATCGGGGTAAGGAGGGAATTGTGGAGCGGTTTGAACTTTTTGCAACCGGCAGAGAAATGGCAAATTCATTTAGTGAGTTGACTGACCCTGTTGACCAACGCGAACGGTTTGAGGCACAAGCCGCGAAGAAGGCAGCAGGTGACGAAGAGGCATGCGACGTTGACGAAGAATTTCTTTCTGCTTTGGAGCAAGGTATGCCTCCGACGGGAGGATTGGGAATTGGAATTGACAGGCTTGTTATGTTGTTGACCAACTCGCCATCAATACGAGATGTCATCGCGTTTCCCTTGTTGAAGCCCGATGCATAATTGTAGAAAAAAACAAAGAAAAAGTATCTAATTGGAAACTGAACTAGCTGACTCAAAAATAACTGATAGGCATTCGACTATATTGATATTTCAATACAGTAATCTAGCATAATGAAGTTACCCCTCATTTCCTTTCAGCTTTGACCGAGAGGACTTCTTCCTTTCCCTAACATGGTGCACAGTTTCGTCTATCCAGATCCCTGCAGACTTCTTCCTTTCCCTAACTTGGTACATAGTTTCGTTCATCCGAGTACGCCCGCTTTCCCTAACATGGTGCACGGTTTCGTTTATCCGGCTTCCTGCCTGATAAATCACGTTTGTGGCAGGTTTCGCGTTAGACATTTTTTGCTGCTTTTGTTCTTCCTCCTTTTTCGTTTCTTCCTTGCCTATGACTCGGTCAACAACTTGGAACAGCATGGGTTTAACATCTTCATTCTGCTTTGTGTTATTCTTAAAGCTGCGACTTCTTTTGGTAGACCCGTTAAGGTTAGACCACTTCTTAGTTCTCGGATCATACCGCTTAGTCCACGTCATAACCTTACTCATCTTTGCCTTGTTTTTATTCCTCGCATTAGTCTCTGTGCCATCATTGACCCAACTGCTAATTAAACTCGTTAGTGGCAAGAGCTCAATGCCCTCTACCTGTTGATGAGAAACATCCACTTTTGTCTGAAGTGCCTTTTTTCTTGGCGGACTAGGGGAATGTTTGACAGCTGGGACAGGAACATCTGTTTCTCTGGTGGTACGTGGCGTCTTCATCGTGATTCGAAGAGAAATTGATCCGAACGGTGCTTTTGAACAGCACTTCATCGGCAGTGGCAGCGTAATATTGGTAGACAACGGCTCGTCCTTGATAGTGGAGGGGTGTTTCTTGAAGTTGTGTGCTAATCTTGAGAGCGCACTTCTTGGCTTTTCATCTAAAGTACTGTTGCCGTCTTCCTCATCAAAGATGATAGAGGACAAAGGTACAGTAACTGCTGCCAACAGCGGGTCATCGGACACGTTACGTTTCTGATAAGCAGAGGTAGTTTCGTCCAAGAACAATGACAAGGGTGTAAATCTACCACCGGTTGAGTCGTCCCTTTGCTTGTGTCTGCTTCGCACTTCGACAACCAAATCATCTTGTCCCGCACACCATCGCTGATCTTCAGGTGGACACGGCAATAAACATGAGTTCCGTTGTCTTTTATTCCAAGTTATGTTGCCTTTATTAAATTTGACAGACTTGGTTATGTGTTGATTTCGTCCAAACACAAAGCGAACGTATGGTTGGATGTTGGAGTGATCGGCATTGATTTGGTTGGCTTCTGCCGCTGGTGGTGCGGGATCAGTCCCTCTTGACCATGGCCATGAAAATCCAGACTGATCAGCATCTGCTTTGTGATGAGCGTGATCGCATTTCGGAACAAGTTGCTTCACGTTCAATATTGACACTGATAAGTATGCTTGGCCATCATGTGAAGAATTGAGATCGGTGAATGCTCTTCCGGGAGATAAATCAGATCTTGAGTCATCTGAAATTGCGATGGAATTTTCTTCCTCAATGTCAATTTTAGAAACGACGGCATGACCAGCTGAAGTGGAGAACTCAATACGATTCCTCTCTAAAAAGTCATCACGGCACATCTTCACCAATACTACCTGCTTCGCGAGCTCTGAGGCACAATCCCATTGGAGGACTATACCATAGTTCATACTAACAAATCCCATTCGCACTGTGAGGATGGAACGCGTCTCTACCGCGTCAATACCGACATATCCCTGTACTGCAAAGGCGACGGCATCTGAACGTAGCATGTCCGCTCCCTTACCGTATTTTCCCGATTCGATTTCAGACAGCAAGGATAGCTTTTCCTTTAATTTCTCGAGGCATGCTTCCCTCCCCACAGCTGATGGGGGGTTGCTTAAGTTGGGTGAATCCTTCCATGACCCTTTCTCTTTGTGCAAAACACACTTGGGGTGGAAGAAATCCGACGTATTCACATTGGTGACTCTAGTATTGCCACTGCCTCTACTAGACACAGAACCTTCTAATTTTCTTGATCTATTCCGCCTCCACTGCGGTGTTGCAATTTTCTTTCTATAAGGGCTCCCCATGCCCCCCTGTTGTCGCCTCTTCCTTAAGGGACTGCCATTTTTATCAACGTTGGAAGTTGAGCAACTATCATCGTCATCGGATGCCTGTAACGCATGATCGATTAAGGCTGTAACAACCTCATCGTGCTTGAGTGCAAAGGAATCAACGCTCATCCCCTCTATGACATTAGTCACGTAATTATTGGTATGGGTAGACGCGTCCCCCCGCACTCCTCCTACAGAACTACTCTTCCCCGTGGTGAAGGCACGTATGCGTTGGTTCACGCTGCGCAGACTCTGATGTGTACTGCTGTCGTTACCCCCTCTATCTTTTCTGCTATTGAGCAGCTTTTCCAATGGGACCGATCTAGCCCTCTGCCGTGTATCCGGAGGGTCAATTAACAGTTGAGTATCGGATCCCTTTTCTCGGTCTATATCGAAACTTCCTTTACATCGAGATTTGGAATTGTTTTCTAGAGAGGGTGACGGATCCCTCTTTTCTTCTCTTGAATTAGTGTCACCCTGTCGCGACGTCTCTCTGTTTTTATTGACGGTCACTTGCCGCCTCCACCGCCGCCGTTGGTGTGAGTCCCCCGAAGATGATCTGGAAATTGTCTGTAGATCTTCGTGTGAGCCCTTGCGTCTAAATGAGCCTGTTCTTCTCAAGCCAACTCTAGGCGAATCATCGAGATATTCCTCAACAATAATATTAGCGGGGCTCTCTATCGCATCATTAGCAGGTAAACCACATAGGCTTTCCTGCAAACTTCCGAAGTAGTCTATCCAAAAGCAACCACTATCGCTATTATCGGGTGAAACCACTCTACTGGCTGTTTTGCACTCCATTTTATGCGCCTCCACTGGCGCCGTTGGTCTTCTTCTTCTTCTTGTTGACGGCATATCTGTCATTATCATCATAATTTTTGCTATGTTAATGCATCCTTTGCATGAAGTCTCTTGGTTATTCGGCAGGGTAGGGTAGTAGCTAGCTCGTGTGTATTCCACACATTCAAATCGGAAACAAATTTTTTCTGAGAGTCCAAACTAGTCATGTGTCTGCCCTTCTAAACGACTTACAAGCAAATGTCCGTTCAACAAATTTTCTAGCTTGCCCAACAGCCGCGAAAGATTGATATAGATATACTGCATCTCCAATTGAGGAGAACGCTACTAGTTTTCCCGAGTTTGGGCCATGACTTGCATTTATGTGAGTAAGTGAGGAAAAGCATCCGGAAAAGGGGTTGGGACGTTTTTGGAGAACTATCATAGTGTGAGAATGTGTAGAATGGCGATGATGATATTATTTTGTGAGTATTGTTCTCCAGTTCCGAATATAAGGGATCAAACTCAAACCAGCCTAAAAATTATACAACTTGATATTCAACAAGAATTCATACCTAAGAAGTTAAAACTCCAACCTTACAGATATGCACATCAAAAAATGCTACGCAGCTTTCCAATAGCACCCTCTGCAAGATGCTTCAACTCATCCACTTCACCCTCCACAGCAGATCCAGCCTTCTCCTTCAACTGTTGCACTACATCTCCAACCACTGGAGCAAGATCTTTTTCGACCTCTTTTTGTGCCCCTCCTACCAATGGTGCCAAATCTTTGCTGATCTCCTTCACTGCAGAACCAAGCTCCTTTTCCAAGAGTCCTTCGAATGCCTCTAGATCTCTTTCAAACTCTTCTTCATTGGCAATTGTATCTTTGAGGGCATGTATCCAATCGATATCACTTTTATAGACTCTTTCTTTGTAATCTTTTGCTGACATGGCTTTAAACTTGCCTGTCTTTGGGTCAATGTCTCTCTCACTCTTTTTTTTGAGGCGTGCTATCAAATCATCTTGAGAAGCCACCTTTTCTTTCAACTTGGTTACGAATTCATCAGATGGTTTCTGCTGAGTATTCTCTTCATTTCCTCCTTCCATCCTATTTGAGTCAGTCTCTTCTAGTTGTTGCACTTCAGATTCAATCTTTTCAATTTCATCAATGACAGCCTCTGTCTCGGACTTGAGCTTTTCTTCATCTCTAATGAGTTTATCTGTAGCTTCTTTCACTTTGGCCTCCTCCTTTTGAATATCATCAGGAGTCGCAAAACCATCCTGCACTATTTCCACTTCATTTTCAAGTTCTTCCACCAGCTTCTTCTCGTCTGATATCGTTTGTTTCTCATCTTCCTCCTCTTTGAGTATGTCAGAATCAAGCTGCTGTTCCTCGTTTATGATGGATTCATCAGCAGCGTTCTCCTCCTCTATTGCCTTCTTCTCATCATCCGATATTGTTTGTTTCTCATCTGCTTTGGGTATGCTAGAATCAAGCTGCTGTTCAGCAGTATTCTCTTGCTCCATCTCATCATCAGATATCGGTTGTTTCTCATCTTCTTCCTCGTATGATTTGTCAGAATCAAGCTGCTGTTCATCGACAGTGGCGGATTCAACAGCAGTATTCTCTTGCTCCATCTCATCATCAGATATCGGTTGTATCTCATCTGGTACTTCCTCGTCTCTACTATCGTCAGAATCAGATGGCAACTGCTCCTCACTCACAACGGGCTCATCAACCAAAAAGGATTCGTTTATTACATGATCATAATCATCAACAACAACAGCAGAAGCAGCAGCACTGTTCTCCTCCTGTTCCTCTGCTGCACGTGCCACAGATGGTGGCATTAGAACCATCACATTTGATATGAATGCCATTGCCGATGAGGTAGTAGCCACTCCATGCTTGAGAAATGATCGGCGAGAGTTCTCAACATTAGGAGTATAAGTCGTTATTAGTACGTCATCATAATCGTTCCGTTGTCGTTTGTGTAATGCCGACACGGTGGTCAACGCAGCAAGCTGTTGTTGCTGCTGTGGCGGAGAGGTGGGTGTCACTACTGCAGCATGAAAGGCTTGACAGGACGACACCACTGCTATTAAGAATGAAAAGAGTGCCACAATGTCCCGTTGTAGTATCATTGTTCTGCTGCGGCGTGTTCCACTGGCGAATTGTGAGAGAGATAGTGTGTACTTAGCTGTGTGCTGCGTGAGGTTGAATTTTGAATCGTTTGATCTTCTTGCTTGCGTCATGTGGAGTGTATCTTTGAATCTCAAACGGTATGGTACATAAAGAGGAATTGCAGCGCCGACCGTGATGAGATATGTCACGTGTCACCCATATATCGCACCACAATCTCTTATTATCTCGACGAAAGTATCTCTAAAATAATGCTGTATGAAGAATCATCGCAAGCTGTCAAATGGCAGCTCTCTTCTCAAGCCGAATTGAACTCGTTACGAGAGAGGGCAAACCGAAGAGCACGTGATGCGTTATCACGTGAAGAAGAGAGTGCCGCAGGAGCAGCGGGGGATTATAGCAAAACAGCTCCAGCAGATGGAAATGGTTCTCAATCATTAACAACAACAACAACAACAAAAACGTCGGCGGCTAATAATATTCCGCTGACAGTGTTTGGATTTGCAGACACTCGAGGTGATCGACCAAAATCTACTACCGATCAAGATAATAATGATCAAATAATATTATTAATGTCGGAAGATGATCCCAACTATGGCCCTACGAAAACCTCCACAGCACGTGGCTCAAATGCACTTCTAACTCCGTCGGATGAAACATTACTTTTATCTTTTTACTGCTCCAAAATACCATTACTCATCGGTCCACATGCAACATTACCCCGATGCAAACGAGATGCCAAGGTAGCCGCAACAGCGTCACTCCTCTTTCGAAGATTTTACCTTTCCAATTCAGTCATGATACATGATCCCAAACCCATGTTGGCAGCGGCAGCGTTCTTGGCCGCCAAAGTCGAAGATTGCATGTTGGATGTACGCTATTTAGAAATGGGAACGAAAGAAATGAATGCTCCCGTTCCGCTCAATGATATTTTGGATGCAGAAATTAGGTTGATACAGGGTATTGATTTTGATTTGTTGGTATTTTCTCCATACAAGACAATATTGTCCATAACGGAAGATTTGCGAACATTTTTGAAGAGTGAACGGGGGAAAGGTCTAGTGACATGGAATAGAGAGGAGCAGAGACAGTTGGTAGGAGAAGATTTGCGACCGATCCATGATATGGCCATGAAGATTGTAGATGATGTGGTTGTGTCTGACATTCCATTAATGTATGCACCAGGAGAGGTGGGAACGGCAGCACTGGTGGTTGCAAATGAAGATGTGTCCAACAATCTGAAAGGCAGTGACGATGGAGGAGTAGAAGTAGACAAGGCAGAGTCCCCTGAAATAGACATAGTGGGATATATTCGATCTCGTTTCGAGGATACAGACGAATCGGGAGTCGTGGTAGATTCAGAGGCTATTGATGCCTTAGTTGAGCGCGTATCGAGATTATCGCAGTTGATTCGGGAGCTAAGGGAGGGTAAGCATGGTTGTGGAAATTATAACGCAGACATGAATGAGCTGAAGGGAATCAATAAGAAATTGAAGAAGTGTCGTGCATGGGGGTCGGGGTCTTCTGAAAAAAAGAAGCGGAAACGAAAAGAAGCGGAAGAGTAATGGATATAGTAGAGAGAATAACAACTGATGATAGATCTAATATTAACCATTTTCACCGCAGAACGAGAGATTAGAATAAGAATTAACTTTCACGTCGACCAACGTCGAATCAAATAATTTGTTCATACTCCCCTTTCAACTTCTTAACAACTGTGCCCATGCCAACAAACTTCAAGTTGAAAGCCACGAAGAAAACAAAAGCCATCATCCAGGCGAAATTGAAGGCGCATCCAAAAATTCCGCCTTCAAACCCCTCAATAATGCACATCTTGCCCATACCAACCAACCAAGCAGACCAGCTGATCAAAGCAAGCAACTGACGCTGCTGCTTGATCTCTGCAGACTCGTTTGAGCCGATCACCCCAGAGAGCTGGCTCATCGCCACAGGAAGCGCCCAGAAACCGCCAAACTTGGTAAGCAAGGACGAAGAAATCAGATCTGAAATGGACCCTGAGGCAGGATTGGTGAGCCCAAAGTTAGACATGAGCGCGGGCATCACAGTGTCCCTGAACAAAGGGATCTCGAGCCCAAAGCCAAGGAAGCTATGGTATTGGTGGGGTTGGCGGTGGCATGCGAGAATGTATCATTTGAAAAAAAAGGATATGTTTGTTGAGAACCAAGCACCAACGAAGACGAAGAAAAAGGCAAGCATAAAAAAATATAAGCTTACTAACAGGTCCCAATGAAGGAAAGGATGGCGGAACTGACTTTGTCAACAATAATATCGGACATGGTGCTTGGAGGTAGTGTTGTGTGCTTTGTGCTTTACAACAGCAAGAGATCTTTTATGAACCAACACCACATCTGGCATTAGGTATTTTCTAAGCTTAAGCACAACTCCAGATACAACTCCGCCTGATGTTTTTGTCTGCCAACTGCCAACTCCGCGATGTTTTTGTCTGCCGCCTGGTTCTCTGTGTCTAGATTTTGAATAAAATCTGAATCTTCAACGCTTCGACGTTGTTCGTCCCAATAGTATATGAATTCCTACATGATTTGTAAATGTCCAGTGCCGGATCTTTCTTGAGCAACCTATGTAGAGAAGAAACCGAACGGCTACCATATGTTTTGTAGGAACAGAGGAGGCAGCGAGCAGCAAAACCCGAGCTTCACACTTGACACTTTCTTTGTCCTCTGACTCTGAAAGGCAGGGTTGGTATCCTTTTCATCACTTGGATAATGTAATGGTTTGTGGCACTATCCTGGAAATTTATGAACCAAAACAATCACAACATCTGCAATTTTTGTAGACGGCCTCCTTCTCCAGAAAAAGCAATACTTCAGAATTTGAACTGAAACGGAAGGGCCCTACTTATACTTATACTTAAGTTTAAGTTGTACATTTAAAAACGTTGGCACCACAGAAGGGGATATGAGTTGATAGAAGAGAATGATGGTTGTGGCCAACACGAATGAGCTGTAAGGAAGTCCTTAAGAAATTGAAGAAGTGACGTGCATGGGGGTGGACAAAAAGGAAAAGAAAAGAAGCAGTGGGGCTAAGAGAAGCGGATGAGAGTAACACACGTCATTAATGGGTCAATCAATAGAGATGCTGGAAATAGTAAAGTAGATAACTGATGATCGATCTAGTACATAATATTTTAACCACGTCCATCGCAAACCACAAACCAAGATGTAAGAATATCAACTTTCACGTCGACCATAGCCATAGATAGATGCATAAGACACAAATAATGATATGAACATGAGTGGGCAATATCGCCTACTCCCCTTTCAACTTCTTGACAACTGTGCCCATGCCAACAAACTTCAAGTTGAAAGCCACGAAGAAAACAAAAGCCATCATCCAGGCGAAATTGAAGGCGCATCCAAAAATTCCGCCTTCAAACCCCTCAATAATGCACATCTTGCCCATACCAACCAACCAAGCAGACCAGCTGATCAAAGCAAGCAACTGACGCTGCTGCTTGATCTCTGCAGACTCGTTTGAGCCGATCACCCCAGAGAGCTGGCTCATCGCCACAGGAAGCGCCCAGAAACCGCCAAACTTGGTAAGCAAGGACGAAGAAATCAGATCTGAAATGGACCCTGAGGCAGGATTGGTGAGCCCAAAGTTAGACATGAGCGCGGGCATCACAGTGTCCCTGAACAAAGGGATCTCGAGCCCAAAGCCAAGGAAGCTATGGTATTGGTGGGGTTGGCGGTGGCATGCGAGAATGTATCATTTGAAAAAAAAGGATATGTTTGTTGAGAACCAAGCACCAACGAAGACGAAGAAAAAGGCAAGCATAAAAAAATATAAGCTTACTAACAGGTCCCAATGAAGGAAAGGATGGCGGAACTGACTTTGTCAACAATAATATTAATATCGGACATGGTGCTTGGAGGTGGTATGTGTTATGTTTTGCAACAAGTCGGAAGAGGAAGGGGGTATGTGTTGTGGTTATGTCAGCGCTGCAGGTGCTGCACGTAGGCTGCACGTGCGGTGTCAGCTTGCTTTCGGCCGTGAAGCTACTATGGTACCTACTTAGCTCCACCTGTTTTATTTTTGCGAAATGATTCTTCGACGCGTATCTTTCACTTTAAAAATCCTACATATGAAGAAATATGTAAGTTCAAATAATTGGTAATGATATTTACCATACATATGTAGATATGGTACTGTAAACACCATCTCTCTCTATATACGCCCAGCAGCGGCCAGACCAAAATACACAGGATCTTCTGTCAACAATGTGGACATGTAAAGTAGGATACTCTTGGACTTGGAAATCTTCTCTTGATATGTTCTTTCTTCAACAGTCAAAACAATGAGCGCAAAGTTGATGATACAATACTTATGAGATAGAGAAGGACAATGTCTTGTGCTGGTGGCGAAAGATTCACTCGCTTGCTCTCCGTTAATCATCGAACTTATTGCGACTGGAGACCATGCAAGCGGTGGTTTGTTTTGTTATTGTACTATTTTTACCGGTTATGCTCAATTTCATTCTGCAGCTGCTTCAGTTGCACCAGCAATATGGCATTTTCTTTCGACAGCAGATTATTCTCTTCCTTCATCTTGACCAGTTCATCAACTTCTGCGTCATCAGTCTTCATGATATGACCAGTGGTCGTTGGAGAAAACATCTTCCTTCGAATGTGCCTTGGCCATACTAATCCCATTGTACACAGTCCAGCCAGCATCCAGAACAGCATAATGATACCTATGAACATGTCTGCCAGAAACTTCGGAATGTGCCTGTTGGCTCGTTGGAAAGTGACGAATTTTACAAACCAGCACGTTTTCATCGGACTCTCATCATTGATATCATCAAGCACTGCTTTTTTCTTCTTCTCTTTCTGATCATGAAAGTAAGTGAATTGTGCGAAACAATTCACAAATGCATCAACATCGTGAATGAGATCAAACCGATGGGTCCAAAATATCAACTCTGCATCCTTACTTGCTTCGTTGTACGAGTCGCTCATCACAGCGATGATAATGTTTAATAGCAGGATTATAACAATAACATTGTAAAAGATGAAAAGCACAAGCGTCGGGTCGGGTACATCAAAGTCTTCGCCCTCAACAGCTCCAAAGAAGATGACGCCAACCTTGCTCATTGCTTCATTCAGCGTACAGTACTCGCCGGGCGCATCACCCTCTGGTGTGCAGTAGCCAGGAGAGCCAACACTGCTCATAAAAAGCATTGTCGAGAAGGAAACGAAGATGATAACGAACACAAGAAACAAATTGATCAATTGCTTGAAGATCTGCAGTATGATAAAACAGCGAGACAAGTGAGTGATATAGCGGTCAGGCAAATCTTCCTGAATTCGAATACCAGCATCGACGCTCACCTTTATCGAGGCATTCACAAAGACAGAAAAGCCTCTTAAAGTATGGCAAATAATGCCAAGCATATTGATCCATATAAATCCAGAAGTCATAATGAGGACATTTCTCCATGTTCCATTCCCTCCTTCCTCATACAGGAGATCAACCCCATTGTTTCTCAAGTAAAGTGAACTTGACATCAGAGCGAAGGCTTGAAAAATGTTAAACAATCGAAATGGATCGTGTAGAAGACTTCCAACGACACTCGACGACCCTACGCGCAACAGAGGAAGAAGCAAACAGTAAGCAAATCACTCCTTGACTACAGTCCATCTAGAATCTACAAACCAACTTACCCATAGCCGATGCAAACCTTCTGAAGATCCAATACGCACTACCTACCAACATTGCGGTAGTAGTGTTGTTCCCCCGGAATCCGAAAGTGCAGCCAATCGTGTACGAAATGATGATCATGAGCTGAATGTAGAAGTCTGTCATCAGCAAAGCTACGTAGGGCCCTCTGCCACAAATTTCATTGAGAATGCGTCTCGTCTGCTCTTTTTCGAAGCTGACTACCATTAGACTCTTTGGAAAGTGCAGCAGATCACGTAAGAATTGCGATTTCGAGTCTCGGCTTGGATTATGATCCAGTACGACATGAAGGCATTTCCTGTAGTTATCAATGTTGGGACCATCGGCGACCTCTGACGAAAACTGCGTAGGTGTAGAAAAGAAACGAATGCACGACGAGAAGAACGACGTGGCTTCCGATGCAGCTTTCCCAAGAATGCATAACGGACGATATCCCCTTCTATCTTGTATGTTGACTGCGTCCACTGTGGTAATTATTCTCACTACAGAAGGAGAAGGGTCAACATTGTAACTTCTTGACATGTTCAGGTGCAAGTGAAGTGGTGTTTCATTGCGTGAATTGACATGGTTTCTGCCAGAGGGAAAGGCTTTGACCAACGCTTGAATTACAGCCTCACACGCCGGGACAAACCCGTCACATGCTAGCCCTAGTGCAGTCTCACCATGATCAGTTGCCATGCTTGCACTTTCCGGGCAAAGCTGAATGATGTTGTTCACCACATCTACTGGAGGGCTGAGGAAACAGCAAACATGCAAAGGAGTGTTGCCTCCCTTTTGAGTGGAGGTCAAGATTGCTGCTGCATCTTCGGCAGAAAGTTGTGAGAGATGTTTACGCACAGCTTCCCACCGCGGATCTGATGGTCCTTTGTCAGGGAGGATACAGAGGCGATGAAACTTTGTGTATCCGTGAACTTCCTTCTCTTTGACGTCATCGAAGTCTTGTAAACGAAATAAATCTGCAGCGGATACATCCCCTGGAGAGAGCACACATTGAGATGGCTGCTCGGCATTGCTTGGCGCACTCCACAATGACTGTCTCTCCGCCGCAGTGGGATCATCATCAGAGACATCCGAATTTACGGACAGCCGCCGCGAAATGTGAGCATACCGCTCGTATTGTTGTTGGGCGTCGTTCATCAAAGGTGCCGTTTCGTTCTGCTGTTGTTGCACGAAAGAAGCTAGATAGAGTATGTGGGCCGTTGGTGATGTGGGCTTAGGAGGGGCTTAGGACTTAAAAGTGTGTCTGTGCCGTTTGAGTTGGGTGTGGCTTTTGTTTTGTCGTTTGTGGGTGAGTCCGTCGTTGTCGTAAGTAGGTGCTGTGTTTGTTTTTGTGTTGGCCTTCGCGCTGTTCGCTCGCTGTTCAGAATCTTTGCAGCTTCCCCCTCTTTTGCCAGCCCGCATATGGTATCATGGTAGGTACTATAGCCGGCCACGGACATAAGAAAATGAAAGGTACTATTGAAAGACTATTGAAGAAAACTTGTGCTTGTGCACTCACCATAACCATGACCATAATATATCACATCTAAGTATTCGTCAGTGACTGACTGACGAAGTGTCTTTCGTTGATTGATCTGCGAAGTATTGGGGGTCTGGAAGGTCATAAGATCTGCCTACTGCCGAGGCCTCTCAGTCGATCATATTCACTTCCTCACTCTGTACTCTTCATTCACAGCATCTGTATAATCCATAAGATAAGAAGTTTCCTTTCCCATAAAAATGCGATGGACGGACGAGAGACACTAATCATGCCTCTTTTTGTCTTTGTGGCGTTTGAGGTAGAGGTAGAGTACAGCATCCTTGTGTCCGTCCGACTCAATAATCCTATCTTGTGAGTTGGCCCATTCCATTGCCATCGATGCAGATTACTAGAGAAGATCTCATTGATTACGGGTTGGATGCTATGGTGACGAGAGAGGACCGCGTTCTCTTACTTTTAGCTTTACATTATATTTAAAAATCCATCATAGACTGCTGAGAGCACTCTTCACCAACAGTTTCAGTCCATCATTGAATGAAAGCAATAACTACCCTGTACAGGCTCATTCCCATCAGACCTAATCGCCATGGTTCGATGTTGCGCAATCGCATCAAAATGTAGGCAGGATCCAGCATCAGTTGCCCATCACCAGATACCACGATGTCTTTTCCAAAGCGATACAGCGTGAAAATTGATAGCATTGTGCTCATGCCGAACGGCGATGACTTTTTCTCTGGGGGCGGAGGTGGGTCATATGCCCAGTCAAAAGGTTCCCTGTATCCACTTGGTTTGTGAAAAGCTTCTACCGGGTCGTCGGCTTTTAAAATGTCTTTCGGAAGTGAAGTGCCAAAATCCTTCCCTTCTTGTGCATCATCCCATCCCATCTTGTATATATTCTCTAGGTCATACTGCTGTGAAATACGAGGAACTTGTTGCTGCGTACCTCCAGTAGGAGTAGGTGGCTGCAGCCGTGCAGGCCGTGCTGACGGAGTTAGCAGAATCTTCCCACTCCAAAGCAGTATTGCCAATAACAGACCCATTGCCATTTTATCAGATATGTTTCTGTAGCCTGTCATTTCGATCAATAATTGTTTGAATCTGGTGGGAGAGTTAAAAGCAGCACTTTTAGCAATCATTTTCAACGGTTTCCCTGCTTTTACACCCTCCATCCAGTCAGGCGACGTTATCGCCGCTACCAGCGCAAGAAGTGAGAGGAACACTAAAATCTTTGTGAATCCGATCCATCCACTAAGAAGTTTAAACAGAAGCATAATATTGAGCAACACCACAATTACTGCGCCCAAAATAGCTCTTTCTGGGGTTAGTTTTGTTTGAAGAGGCGGTGGCATGAGGGATATGATGTAGCTGCCAAAATCTTGGCATGCTGGACTGTTAATATATAGCTGCACATGATGAAACGCCACAGCTGCACCGAATTTTAGCTGCTCAAAGTTTGTTGCCTCAATCAAATTGTCCGGTTTTAGCTTTAGATAGCTTGGCTCCACCGCATTGTTTTCTCTAGCCATGGTGGCGGCTATCTCTGCAGTGAGGACTGCAACCACATAACGTCCGGCTGCGTAGCTTACGGCCTGGCCAAGCTGTCCATTTAATTCTGGTCGTGCTGAGATGTTCTGAAGTTTGAGGAGCGGAGGCTTGCCCCCGTTGCTCGTAGCGAGGAAGTGGCTAGGATCTACGCTCATCGTTGACGCCAAGGTGTCAAGAAGTTGTGAGATAATAGTAGGTGTGTTTGATTCGGCGGATGGACGGAAAGCGAGGGAGGAGCGAGGGAGAGGGTGTCCCCCTTCTCTCGCCTCCTGATAAATACGGACTCTCTCCAACAGTGTCGACGAATTTACCCGACCCAGCCCTTGTTGCTCTCCGAAGCCTAATCGTCTTCTGTTAAAATTTTATTATGTGTCATCGTTATGGTATTCAATACAGACCTTTTCCTTCATAAGTAGCTACTTCAACAACATTAAATTTGAAGGGCACTCTAAATTATAGCCATAAAACTATATTATATCTACAAAGAACCCTTCGTCGCAGAGAGAACATCACAGAAATGACTTGGCTTGGCATCTCACTGAAAACTGTTTTGAGAATGTTGCGCCAGAGTGAATTCGTGCCCTTCTATTGCATCTACAATTTCTTTACGGATAACATCGGAGAGAAAGATCATCTCATCCGATTTCAAGACTTCAGCCACATCCGAGTCGTGTGCGCCTATTGTAGATTCCTGATGCTTGGAGGTCACTAACGGAGATGGATTCAAGACTTCAGCCACATGCGAGTTTTGTGCGCCGTTTTTGGATTTCTGAGGCTTGGTGGTCACTGAAGGAGGCGGGTAATTTTTCTCTGTAGACCCATCTGTAAATGAATCGTGGTCTGTTCCTGGTCCGTTGATTGACACACTCATACTGTCCACAGCAGAAGCAACGGTATCGATGTTGTATTTTAATGCATCCTCAATCAAGTAATCTTCGTCGTTTGCACACATTGGTAATGAGCAGGCAAACATTTTCCCAAAGACACCCTTAGACTTAGTCTTCTGTGGGAGAGAGCTTGTGTCTTCCGTATCGACAGTGTCTTCGAAAGTTTCGTATGTCTCATCATCGCCCCAACTTCCTGTATAGTCATCTTCCCAAGTTTCTCCATCTGAACTCATTTGAGTGTATGATTGGCTGTAGTCATTGTCAGAATATGCATCATCAACGAGAGAGGAGGAGGATGTCATTATTTCATCACTTTTTTCAGGTATCGATTGTGTTGTCGTAGGTATGGTCATAGAGGAAACCGCTGCGTTACTTGCTTCACCCTGCTTACGCTGCTTTCTCTTTCTCAATCTGGCTCTTTGTCTAAAAGTCTTCTCTAATTCTGACCCACGAGGGAAAACTTCCAATGCAACACGAATAATTGCATCTCCTGATTGGTCAACGCCAAACCGTTCTAGGAATTGTCTCCTCTCCTCACTGTTAGGTTGACGCCCTAGCTGAAAAATTGACCTTGCCTCGCTGTCAACGCCAGTTGTAGGCTTTTTTCCTTTCCTGAACATTCGCTTCACGATACTTTTAGACTTTGTTGGCTTTGTTTCGATTTTTGCATTTACATCGTTCTTTACATTTGTATCGACACTGTCCGCCTTGGTCACCTGTATCAAGGGGCTTTCGACGTCAAATGGTCCGATTAGATTTTTGACACTCGTCAGAGGTAAATCTAGCTGCTTCCTTCTTCCATTGAGAGTTTCCTCCCCATTGACGGTTAAATTTGAGAACCCAATAGGAATAGCCAACATTGGGCCTCCTCCTTCGTTTGGAGTTTCGTCTCCTAATTTATCAGGAACCAACCCCAAAGTTACACAAAACGTTTTGGGCGCAAATGATGATGACGGACCATGCTCGCTCTCACCCTTTGAAGGAACCAATTCTGCCTCAAACGCCACAGCATTTGATGTATTTAACAACTTCTTATTTACGTCCTTACAGTCATCATTCCAAACTGCCACAAAACGTTCGGGCCCTTGAAAGTTTGAGGAATCACTTTCAACATCGTCATTACTGTCCGACATATTGGCTGACAATTGCCCTGGTGTAGTGGGACGACCCATCTCGACACCTTTGCCTTCAGCCGTTGCTACTTTATCACTGGAGGTCGATTTCTTACGAGACCGACTTCCATTGGTAGTGCTGCCGCCTCCGCCAGAAGAAGAGGGCGGTTTGGACAAACAATTTGACAGTCCAGACGCTTTCCCCTCGCTCTTGTAACTGCGTGAAATGGAAGCAACGGCACGTAGATTCGACGGAAGTGGGAATTCAAGGGGTGTATTCGATCCTGTTTGTGGCCCCTCATTATTATCGGAGTTTGGTGGATTTGCCAAGATGCCGGCAACCCCCAAAAATGTCACACGCACCACATGAGGGACATGGTTTGATTGCGCATTGGTTTTATGTTTCTTATCGACAGCAGCAGATCCTCTGGCGGTTGCCGCAGCGGCATTTTTTTCCATTGCTGGACGAGGAGGACAATTGTTATTATTGTTTCCCTTCTTTCCCGATTTTACATCAGCTTGAGAGGAAGGGGGTGAAGCAGAATACGCTTGTGATGGGGTATCGTCCCGAGATTTGGGTAGGTTGTACTTCCTCATCTCTGAAAACGAAGGAAGCGTAATAGTATTTGAGTTGGGGAGACAACATTAGGGCATTGGACTGATATTCACTCTTATTGGCAAAATTGGCACATTCACATGCATTTCCCCTCTTTTAAATTTCTTGCATGAATGAGAAGCTAACGTAGGTAAGTAGGAGTCAGAATACTGATACTGTATACTGACACTAAGGACTTGTATTAAAAGATAAGCGGAAAGTTTCTGCTTGGTATTGCTTTATGACATTTATTCATACGAATGTGAATAGTTCATATCCCTAACAAATGGAAAAGGATATAAAAACATGGATGGAGACAATCTAACCTACACAATGTGGCGATGATGCTCAATTCGCGATCGAAGCAAACCACAAGCAACAAGAGCAAAGGGAGAGAAACCAAATCATATATAGCGCTGTCCACTTGGGCATGATCTAGTGATTGTGGGAAAATATAGTACGTATGGCATAGTAGAAAAATAAAGGAGCCGGCTCAGGCCGTCATCTCAACTGCTAACGGCACTGCAACCTCGTAAGCGTCCTGAAGAGGGACATGGTATATTTTTGCTGCCAGCACCACCACCACACCTTGACACCATGTAATATCGTATATATTAGCACTGTCCACATCAGCATGACCAGGTGCCAGCGACCAAATAGAGTTCACAAGGAATGTTTCCTAAAAAAGGAGCCAGCTCAGGCCTTGTGCGCCGTCATGTATCCGTGTTAGGCGCTCCAGGCGTCATGAGGAGGGCCAATTTGCAATTTGTGCTTGCTGCCAGCACCACACCTTGACACCATATAATATCGTATCTAGCACTGTCCACATCGGCATGACCAGGTGTCAGTGACCAAATACAGTTCATAAGGAATGTTTCCTAAAAAAGGAGCCAGCTCAGGCCGTCATCTCAATTACTAACGGCACAACAACCTCTTAAGCAACATGAAAAGGGCCAATTTGCAATTTGTGCTTGCTGCCAGCACCACACCTTGTGAACTGATGACTTGAATTATGTTGAGAATACGTATTACCACTATTCCAAGTAATCAATTACTTGGAATAGTGGCAATACGTATTCTCAACAACCATATCGTATCTAGCACTGTCCACATCGGAACGACCTAGTCCTTGTGAGCAAATATAGTTTTTACGGCCTAACAAAAATGAAGGAGCTGGCTCAGTCCGTCATCGTAACTGCTAGCGGCACTACAACCTCGTAAGCAACATGAAGAGGGCCAATTTGTGCCTGCCGCCAGCACCACACCTTGACACCATATCGTATCTAGCACTGTCCACATCGTCATGGTCATGACAGGTGTCAGTGACCAAATACAGTTTGTATTGCAAAGTAGCAAAACTAAATAAACCGGCTCAGGCCGTAATCTCAACTACTACCGGCACTACAACCTCGTAAGCGTCCTGAAGAGGGACAATTTGTGCTTGCCGCCAGCCCCACATTTTGACACCATATTGTATCTAGCACTGTCCACATCGGCATGACCAGGTGCCAATGACCAAATACAGTTTATATGGCATAGTTGCGAGAATAAATAAACCGGCTTAGTCCGTCATCTTAACTGCTAACGGCAGTACAACCTCGTAAGCGTCCTGAAGAGGACCAATTTGTGCTTGCCGCCAGCACCACACCTAACACCATATTGTATCTAGCACTGTCCACGTCTTCATGATATCTGTGAGTAGTTGAGTAACAACAATACCTAGGTGAAAAGAGATAGAGCGTTACCCCGAGGTCGGTGGAATGTTCAGGGCATAAATAATTTCAACTTCTTATCTTTTTAAGCAGAAGCAGAAGTATCAAGATCACAGTTACGTCTCTTATCAAGATTATTTGTATAGAAGGGATAACATCTTCTCGATGAAATGTTTGCATAACCCTTACGATGTACGATTTAGGGCTACTTTGTAGTTTGTTTGCACTGAGCTTTCTGCATAACATGCAGAAATGCTTCGTCTGGGGAAGCTCCGTATTTTGAAATCATGTACTCCATTCTTGCATCACAGGTTACTGGTTTCCTCCCACCCACCCAATGGCAACTTCCACAGTAGGTGCTGTTTTTCCTTAATTGCTCTTTCTTCAGCATGTTTTCATTTGCTAAATAAACGCACATGGTGGTATTGTTGCTATTTTTGAGAATGAGGTCGGTGATGCTCTGATTAACGTGTGCTGCCGTATTACTCTGAGAGGGAACACCCTCCTTATTTGCCAGTATCTCCGGTTGCTCCCCCTGATCCACCTTTCGTGGTAAATTTTCCAGGTGCTTTCTACAAGATATTGGTGGCAAACCTGTTTGCCCTGTTGATTGCGCTGTTACCCAATGGACGCGACCAAAGTGCTTCTGCGCTCTTTCTTTCCTGGAAACACATTTCGTTTCCTCAAAAGGTACCATTTCGTCCCAATATGAGGCATGAGTCCATTCTGAATATTCTTTTTCAATCCACTGGCCCCATGTACCATCCTTGAATGAAATTAAGGTCCCAGTGATGTGGTCAACAGCAGGTGGTGGTGCCGACACAGGACCCAACTCTGCATTATGATCGATCTTCTCTGTCTCATTACGAAGTGAGTTTTTCCATCCCCAATAAAGAGACTGTGGCCCCGTGACATGAACTAATCGTGTTTGCTTTATATTCGACACGTCCAGCACACGTTCTGCAATGATATGGAGTGTATTTTCCAAAGACATATGTCGAGCACTTGTTGCGAAAAGCCACTGACTCGGACGAGACCATGCATCCGACAGACTGAACCAGGTGGAGTCTGGATGGATAGACCTTTCTGTAAGCATGTCAGCATTAGGGACGACGTCAACATCTGAATACATCCCCCCGTACTTCCACAGCACTAACACCCTCCAGATATCAATTTTCATCGCCCCGGGAGCCACGCAGGGTAGAATTTTGACAATGTCGGGAAACTCCCTTCTCCAGTCGCTGTACTCAGGTTCTTCGGAATATAACAGTCGATCCACAGCTGCATCGTCATGAAAAAAAATGGAGAAGGACGGGAAGCTTTTTTGCCACATTTGGATGGCATCGTACATATCGCGATTGAGACATCTTCTGCGCTCTGACAAGTGAAGGATTTGTGGAATCCTAGAGGCGTTGGCAAAGTGATTATAAGATGGACTGACAGCGATTCGATTTTTGTACTGCTTCAGAGGTGGTGGGCAGCTGTTAGTGTTGCTATCGTCATCGTCATTATTTCCACTGGTCAATTCTAGCAAGGCGCGGAGATTATGCTCCTCAAGATCATAATTAGGGCGACGTGCTAGATTGTCAAAATCTCTTGGAACATTGGGCGCATAATTACGGAGAATGAGCTCTGGTGTGAAGAGCGATAGGAAGACAATGCTGAATGTAGCAACGAGGGTGAACTTCTTGACAGAACGGTGTGGTTGCATCCTCCGTAGATAGATTGATCATTGCGATGAATGCAAGTCAACTAACAAACTAATCTTCTTTTAATCCTAATAATTTAAACTAATTTGTGTTGAAAACAATCACAACATGACGTTGTCGTCTTCATTCCATCTTCGCTAATTAATGTTCTCTCTAGCTTAAAGCAAGTAGGTACCATCTCTTCGTTCCTCCTATGGTACCGAGACCCCCACCCACCTACAAACATACCAGCACAAGCCCACAATGGGTCTGTCCCTCCCCCCGGCTCAAGGCAACCACCACATATTGTATGTAAACCGACCACCGCCCACATTGAATGTAATACACCGCAACAACATGGTAATGTTCTGTCAAACTACCGCACAATAGTTATAATAACAAGTCAGAGCTTCACCCTCCCTCCATATAAAAAACACATTAAAAATGAAGATATTTGGCAAAGTGAAGAGCAATAATACAGGTGCAGCTGCAACCGAAACCGCTGCTTCGGAGAAGAAGGACAAATCCAAAATTGAAAATGAAATTGATGTTCAATCATACTTCGCATCTGCTGAAAGTTCATCATCCAAGAAAAAGAAGCCGCGGAAGAGTGATGGACTGGATGGAGATAATATTGAGGCGTTGCTTGAGATGGATTTTGATAAGTTGAACGCGAAGCAACGTCGATTGGTCAAGCGCCACAGAGCAAGAGAAGGAAATCAAGAAATCGCTACTGATGAAACGAAGTCATCATCGACGGAAGATAATCCTTCAAAAAGTGGAAAACCAGTACAAGATGAGGATCAAAATGCAGCAGAAGTACCGAAAACAGACACCAATAAAAAATCATCTATGGACATCGCTGACGTTGTAAAAAAACTGGATGGCTTGAATTCGAAGGAACGTAGGAAGTTTCTTCGGCAATTAAAGTCGAATGGAGAGGAAATCGACGAAGGCGTTATTGCTGCTGCCCAAGAGGAGGCCAGAAAAGTTGCAGAGAGGAACGAAAAAGAGGCAGTCAATGGAACCCCTTCTAAAGAAACAAGTGATAAAAGTGGCGGAGGCAAACGAAACGCAAGCGAACCTTCTGGTAATAAGGATGAAGCAATCAAGCCTAAAAAGCGCAGGAAGAAGGGTCCCACCGTAAATTTAGAAGAGCTTCCACCCGAAGAAAGGGCGCGTCGGGAGGAACAACGCCGGATGCAAAAGGAAGCAGCAGAGAAAAGGGAAGCGGGGCTTGTAGATCCCAGCAGGCATCCACTCAATTCTGAGAGGAGACGTGCAAACAGAAGAAAGCCAGGGAAATCAGCACTGATTGCTATGGCGAAGAAAGAGAGAATGTCAGAGAAGGGAAAGTTCAACGCAGTTGGTTATCAAATGAGGAAAGGATAATAAAATGGCTGATGACAGACTCCAACGCTCTCCCGTGTAACAATAGTTTGGTTAAAGTGTCTCTTTCGATGTAGTAGTAGATACGCTGTTCTTACATTATGTACACTTCCTAAATTATTCCTGACATGACAAGCAAAAGTTAAACCAAACAAAGCCGCGCTTCAACGACCATTACTCTCAAGCACATCCAGCGCTACTCCTACACATAGATCGGCTCCCACATTCTTTGGGATGCCTTGCTTACTCTCACAATAAACATCAGGTCTAATCCCACTGTCATACTTGAGATTACCCACCTTTGACACATGATGTAGAGAAGGAGTCAAATATTCTGCCACAGTGAGCCGCAGTCCACCGCCATCTGGCATGGGAAAAGTGTGCTGAATAACACCCTTCCCAAATGTTTTCGTTCCGACGAGAGCAACCGTTCTGCCATTATCATGGAGAGCACTTGCAAAGACTTCTGCAGAGGAAGCTATTTGATCAGACGAAACAACATGGTTAGCACTAGTTTCCAACGATTACAGAAAATAATCCTACAAATTCTTCTCACCAGTGCCTTCATTTATCAGAACAACAAGCTTCTTTTGAGAGTTACGACTCATTATATTTGCCAACTCTTCGAGATCGACTTCCTTCTTTTTCTGAACACCATCCAAAGCTACTGGTTGAAAGTCGTCACCGTTATTGAAAGTCGTGGTCGTTCTCACTGCTGGCTTAATTCCTCTTGTCGTTCTCAACTCCCTCAGACTTGCATAAGATGTCGGAGATGTCCATCCACCGTCTTCAAAATATTCCGGATGTTCCCTTCTGACCTGATCTCGAGAAACTGTGCTCGGTTCACTAGATAAGAGCAAACCGGGGTAAGCCTTATTATTAGATTTTCGGGGCAGCATCAGATGAGATGCATGTGTGTGAGAGATCAAAAGTTGGGCGAGCTTAGAGGCACGAGATTACTTGCGGTATGACGTGTCTCAAGTACGTTTCTTCACTGCAATGATTTTATGAACTATCAACAATCCTTACCTTGTCGACAATATATTCCATGTTCTCTTGTGGCTTAAAACCACCTCGACTATTTAGTGTGTAGCACAACACAACGTGAGGATCTCTGAGTAATGTGGATGCTGTGAGCATAGCTTCTTGGATGACACCTCCGTAGTTGTTCCTGAGGTCAATTATATACGATTGTGCGCCAGCATCCTCCAACGCTTTTACTGCATCTATGTAACCAGCAGTAGATGCTCTGGAAAAACGGGTGAGACGAATATACCCCACCTTATTGGCAGAGGGACTGTCCGGCATTAATTGCTGGAAGATACTATCGTCCGGTGTGAGTAGTTCATAATGGACGATAGAGTCTCCTCCGAACACTGCGGGGTACTTCGTGCTTTTCACCTCCGGTTTCAATGATGACCCAGCAGTGAGTGTCGTTGGTATAGAGGCATGCGACATTTTGTAGCCAATTACTGGCTGAATTTGCATATCAACAAGGATGCTTCGTCGTCTCTGTCGATACCAACCGTCTTCAAAGACATACTTTTCATCTATAACATTTCCATCAGCGTCGTAATTGGCATCCATAGTAGTTGGGGTCGATCTAGCTATGATTTGCTTTGCAATCTTCAGATCAGCAGTTCCAAAATAGTTCTCAGCGTGAAATTTATGCTCCAGCGCTTTCTTCACTTGCGCACGACTCATTCCCATGAATTGAAACTCTCCAACTGATAATATGCGGTCACCAACAACAATTCCAGCTCGTTCGGCGGGTGAATCTGGAACTATAGCAGTGACAACAGGTAAATTTTCGGCCTGAGCGACTGAAAGGAGTTGTTCCTCATTGATTTTCTTTGTTGCTCTGAGTTTTGATGCATCATTTTGAGTACTTCGTTGCAAGCCTTCGTATTGACCATGCCAATTTCGTTTTGAGATTTTATCCAATGACATATCGGTCTTTTCCCTTTTGGGGATGGAAAAAGACGGCAGCTGTGTCATCGAAGTCGATGATGGAGTCTCTACAAGTGCACCAAGTCCAAGAAAACTACCATCTCCTGCAATGAGCTCATTCTTCAATTCATCTCGCGTTAGGTACTTACTGTATGGATCATTCAGTGATGCCACGATGGACTTTAATGCCTTTACAGTATTATCTCGTGTACCAAATGGATTTTCACCAAGGACTGGAAACCCAGCAAGGTCTTTCTTTTCTTTACTCGACGAACGAGATGCTTTCCATTGGGCATAAAATTGTTGCGGATCGAAATCAAACCCACCAGATGAGTCATAGTACATTGTGGCTATAGTTGACACCGCATTATCTACCAGCTTTTCATTGACAAACTTGACATCATCAGGATTGCCGCTGGCAATTGCATCCCAATACCTTTGTTTGTATTTCGGAGATTGCGTGGTTGATTTTGCATTCTGATGAGCAGATAGCGACTTGAGAAGCTGATCCGAAGACGAGGATGAAAAATTAGGAGTCCATACTGATGATGTTTGTGGATCATCCTGCTTCACATGTAGTTCAGACGCTTCCGAAAAATTGCTTCCGTCAAAGTTGCCGACGAGAATTGTAGCTGCACACAGGAGCGACAGGCAAAATACTGCGGCCTTGTTCTTCTGTCCGGGCCTTCCTACGTAATAATTGAATTGAGTACTTTCCTTTTGTGGAGAAGTACTGTAAAATGCAGCCGTCAATGACGGGCGGGTCTGAACAAGAGGTGCCGAATATCTTCGAATGATGCACCCGCGAGGCGTCGAATATGTTTTGCCTGGAACAAAGCTAACAATGTCCCACATGTTCTAGAAGGCAACGATCAGAGGAACCTAATAATAGTTTTGTATCTTTTACGCCCCCGTAATCAGAACAATTTCACCCCCCTACTTGCAAAATAGACTATTGGCACACCACTGCACCACTACTACTTCCTGCTGCAAGTAATAAGTATGAACATCGAAGCCCGTCCTACATCAAGGTATGCTGCCTGCTGTGCCTCGATCAGGCCTCGATCGCATCTTTGTTCTTATTTATGTTTTTCTTTTTTTCGTCGCTGTGCTGTTGGGCTGTCGCTGTCACATCATGCCTATACCCTGTTTATTTTATGAGGTCCACTTCAAAACAATTTGTATCCTTCCAACTCATCACAACGCAACACATCTAACTTCTTCATTTTTTTTGGATCCTCGCCTACCTTCCTCCCTGCTATTGTTATTAAGTGTTGTGTATTACACCATGTTCAAAGCAGTCGTTGCCATCACTTTGGCCCTATCGCCCGCAACAACATGTGCCTTCGCACCTATTAGTGTGAGCGGAAGCCGTGCCTCCACATCAATCCAGATGAATTTCCTTGAAAGCATCACTAATGCGTTCAACGGAGTAGTTCAACCAGCAGCAGCAGCAGCAGATGGAGCAAAGAAGGGAAAGATCGCCGTTGTTGCCGGTGCCACCGGATACATTGGAAAGTCCACTGTTCGCGAGTCAGTTCGACAGGGTTACAAAACAATTGCCTTGGTTCGTGACAAAAAGAAGGTGGAGAGTGATGAGGGAAAGATGCTCTACGGTACATTCTTTGAAGGAGCTGAAGTTGTCGAATGTGACGTTTGCGACGCTGAGAAATTGACAGAAACACTCAAGGGAATTTCTTCCGAAGCACCAGGGGGTAGAATTGATGCTATCGTCTCATGTTTGGCATCACGCTCGGGTATTAAGAAGGATGCCTATGCCATTGATTATCAAGCTACACTCAACTGTCTTGAATCTGGACGTGCTGTGAATGCTCGCCACTTCGTTCTCTTGTCGGCTTTCTGTGTGAAGAATCCATGGTTGCAGTTCCAACAAGCAAAGCTAAAGTTTGAAGCTGCTCTTGAGGCACAAAAGGATATGACGTACAGTATTGTTCGCCCTACGGCTTTCTTCAAGTCTGTGTCTGGTCAGCTGGAAGTTATCCAACAAGGTGCACCGTTTGTAATGTTTGGTGATGGTGAGGTCACTCGATGCAACCCTATCTCAGAGGCAGATTTGGCGACATACTTGATCGATTGTATCACGGACAAGTCAAGATTGAACAAAATTATCAACTTGGGAGGTCCCGATGAACCGTTGACAATGAAAAAGCAGGGTGAAATGCTCTTCGAGGCTGTTGGGAAGGAACCAAATTTCTTCTACGCACCATTGTGGTTGTTTGATGTTATTATTGATTCACTTCAATGGGTTGCAGATACTTTCAATTCGGAAGCATTCGAGAACGCTGCTGAGACAGGAAGAATTGGAAAGTATTATGCTGTTGAGGACATGTTAACAACTGACCCAGAGGAGAAATTTGGAACTATGACCTTGCAAGAGCATTATAATAAGATTGCTGTCGAAGGACAAGAATACGATCCTTACACTACCATGTTTGCCAAGGCTCCTACAAAGGTTGCTGAGCAGGAGAAGGAAAAGGTTGTAGCTTAGTTGCTAGGACAGAAGATGTTAAGCTCACGCCGCACGTCAATAGATGAAAAATAATAACCAATGGACTCGAGTGAGCCTTGCACACTATTTACCTTTCCATTACACAGTAAGTAAGTAAGAATCCAATTCTTCATCTTGTAACGTCAACTTGAACTTTGGATCTGAATCCCTGTCGCCGTGACAACCCGGCCACGCAGCAATTGAATGATTAGCCCCTCACAAGAATATTAATAGGCGGGACTGTCGTTCGGCCAGCCAAAGCGTGACTGACTGTAGAAATCTATTAATTCCAAAGTATGTAAAAACTCTATTCACTTCTTGCCTCTCTTCTCCTTATTGAACTCAAATCTTTAGAAACCTTCATCCTTCATGCCGTCTGCGGAGAAACATCCATGGCGATGCACTCCTCCCCCCTCCCCATACGAAGTTGGTTGTTTGAGAAAATTGGTTTTGGCTGGAATAATAAGTGGTTGCTTGCCTAAGTATTCTACGTGCAACTGACGATACTATAAGTTGATTGGAGGAGTTACCTTCTCGATTTGATATGTCAAGATTGTTGCAAGCCATTACTTATCATTGTTAGGGTTAGTGACAGTCTGCTTGGCCACCGAATCGACTAGTTTGGTAGTAGCATGTCAAGCAGAGGGGAGGGGGGTCAAAACTCAGACGTTGGGTTGAATCCCGATCGAAAACCCGCTACAGTGCAGTCGTCAAGTACATCACAGCCATCAGGGCCAAACACTGAAGCTGTTCAAGACCAGCTATCGTCGTTGAGTCTAGCCGACAAACCTACCGCTAAGGGTCCATTGACCCCATCTTCATTAGAAACTAAACCGACAGGATCAGATTCTGCCGATTCATCTGAGCAAGATAGACATGACACTAACACACCCCAAGCAGAAAGTCCGCGGCAAACTATTGCCGTCAGTGTGTCAAAAGGTCCTTCGGCTTTTTTCAATCTAGCGAGGAAATTCTTGGTCACTGATGAAACCTGCGACCTTTCAGCTTTGGAAGGTGCAATTGTATCAGCTATCGATGCTGCGCATCTGCTAGAACGTTCCAAAATTGCCACAATAATAAGGTATGTTGTGTAACTTTCTTTCATTGGTTGTTGTGTGTGTATCATTGACTTGTCACGAGGCATCTTCTCACCACTCCATCTTCGACTCTCTCTTTATCATTACACAGGCTACAAACATCGTATGTTGCTGTTGAGCCCAAAAAGAACAAAGAGCGGGCAGCTAGCACCAGCGATACATCTCACGGGTCTTTCCCTACTCCAGCAGAATCTGCTTCACCAATGGCTGCTGCTGCATCTAGGATAGATCGATCACACGCTGTTACTATGGACTCACCATCAGTACTAGAAAACCCAAACCTATCTGAAGGGACACTGCGTAGATCACGTATTGTTATAACAGTCAAACGAACTGAAGCTTACGTAAAGTGGTTGAAGGAGAACCCGATTCAAGATATACACTCCGGGGATGACGACGATAGAATATGAGTCAATCCGTGAGAATCTTTTACCGTAGATTAGATCATGGTAACCCAAGATATAAAACTCGCTATGCTGATTTGCTTTAAAATTCTATGTCCATTGTGCGTAGCACAGCTCTGTGCGACGTCTGCAGATTCCGGCCTCTCGCGTGTTGCATTATGTAAGAGGGATGCCAGATAGCCAGGAACCTCTTCTTGCTCTTCGGAGGTGTCAGCTTCTCTACTCGATCTCCGAATTTGTAAATGATATGATAGTTGAAGATCATCATTGCGATAAGGTTTTAGTTTATTACGTTCTTATCCACACTTACCTCACACACATCATGCGTATCCCCTTCGTCGTCATAGAATCCATTGCAGATCAAACAACACTCGCTCATACATCCGTTGTTATATTATATTGGAATGACGTTCAGCATATCTTGCGCGGGTTCATTATTTGTTGAGAGAAGGAGACGATCACGCTTGGCACCATGGAAGGTAGAGGAAGGAGGATGGAAGGTCATCGGCTGTCATCGGCCATCAATCATCAATCACCTCTTTCTCCTCTCTCATCTCGCTCATAACAAAAATAATCGATCTCTGCCTTATTGTTGGTCCTCACCTCCAGATAATTAAGCGGACCCAATGAGCGACGAAGACGACCGAAGTGATTGTGGGCCCAGCCTTCCTGCTGGTGTCTTGAGATCACGTGGAGGGTGGGCAGGAGACAGCATGGAAATCGGTAAATCCTTTTCTACTATATTGTTGTGCATAAATAGGTATTACAGTAACTTACACCACCAAACAGCTCGTAACTCACACATTGTGACTTTCAACAGAACATCAAAAAGAGACATTGCAACAAAGTGGAAATATCAAATCTACCCATGCAGCTGTCGATCTCTCCCAATTTAGAAACGAAGAAGTTGGTAAAGGATATCAAGCAAGGCATGTGATTCGTCAATCAGGGGCCCCTTCAAAAGCATCCGGTATCGTGGACATGTCAAAGAAAGATGAATCTAAACCAAAACCTAAGGATACAACAACGGAAATGGAGTCCGCTCTTGCATGCAGGGGGTTGAGAAACTTTATCCGTGAGATTGATAAAATACTAGAGTCATAAAATTCATCAATGTATATTGTGATTTTTAGTTATCCATTACCTCTAAATCCATTGCATTTATAATCCCATCCAAACCATCACAAATTCCATTGCTCTCCATTCTCCATATCCATTGCGAACCCATAAATCCATTGCCTCTATTACCCATCAAATATTGTCCCATTGCATTGCACTCCTCACCAATCCATTTCATTAAACCCATAGCCATCTCCTTACCAAATACCATTTCCGCGTTGTTGCTGGTCCTGCGACGTCCGTGCAGTATTGTTTCCTCCAATCCACTGATCAGAAGTTTGATTGAGACCACCAACTCCCACAGGCTGTTGCTGAGCAGTTTGGTGGTATGCGTTACCATACGCATTACCGCTGGTGATGTTTACGCCTGGAAGCAAACTCTGCAAAAGCGCCACGTCATTGTTATTGTTTACGCCACCAATTGCTCCAATGCCACCTGCAAATCCATTATTGACAGCTCTGCCACCACCTGGTGCGCCAATCGGTTGCATTCCTCTTGGATTCGATCCAATTACACTCGGCCTGTTCGAATTAGAAGCCGTATCCAATCCACCAATCGGAGCTTGACCAGGAGGTCCGAATAACGAAGTTACCGACGCTTCACGAAGAGAACCCGAGCCAGTTGGAAGCTCAATACCAAGCATCGATGCAAGAGCAGAACTCCCACTTCCACTATTCGAGAAACCATTCTGATTTGTTCCAAACAAACTAACACCTCCGACGTCAGAGCTCCGACCATTACTTAGACTAAGACCATTTCTAGGACCGATCGGTGCGGGATTGAAACGTTTGTCCTCGCTTTCCCACAACCCTCCCGAAGATAGAGCAGCACTGCCTCCAATCATATTATTCTGACTTGGACCACCACCGATAGCGCCCCACTTATCTCCAATAGAATGATTTGGCGCAGTCCCCAACAGAGAATCAAGATGAAACGAATTACCCGGGGGAGCTCCAAGGGATGTACCACCAATCAATCCCGCGCTCAATGGTTGACCGCCCAAGACGCCACTGCCGGTTGCAGATCCAAAATCCATTTTGTTCGGGGGAGGGCCAATCGCAATCGATCCTATCCCCCCAAGGTTACCGCCCGAGAAACCTCCAAGCAAAGGAGATCCCATAAGATTACTTCCACCAAGAACACCAGGTCCGATTTCTCCATTAGACGATCCCCCAATAATTCCCGTACTAGTTGTTTTCGACGAAAGGGTTGAAATTTCACCTCGCGAAGCACCTGATCCAATTGAAGAGTGAGACGGAGAGGAAGGCGAAACAGAAGCAGCAGCCTTCGCCTTCTGTGCCAATTCTCTTTGTTGTTGAGCAAGTGCTTCCTTCTTTTCTTTCTCCAAAGCTAAAAGTTCCGCAGGGGTAAGATCGGCAGACGGGATTGTCACTCCAACCGGTTTTGCAGGTGGCATTGAGCTACCTCGTTTCAAAGGTGTAAGAAGAGTGTGTGCAGCAGGAGGGGCAGTGGAAGCCTTACCGCCGCCTGCAACAATAGAAGCAGCCGACGGACCAACAACTGATTGCGCCCGATTCATTATAATAGCAGGTTGTCCACGTTGAGAAACAGGTTTTTTGGGTAATGGCTCATCATATGTCGGGGGAGGGAACACTGGATTTGTCGCGTTTTTACCAGTGCCCGAAGGTCCACCCCCTCCAACTTTTTTCTTCCCAGTTCCACCCAATAAAGCCGCCTGTTGCGCCATAATTTGTTGTTGCCGTGCCATAACATCTCGCCCACTTGTTACGTATCCCGCCTGAATTTCTTGCTTTGTGAATGTATCCTCCGCATCTCCCATGTGGTGCAAATACGTACAGTCGGGGTTGTTACACCGAACATTCTTGATAAATGCGGAACAATATTTGGATGTACCGTATGACGCACGAACGTTCCGTCCATCATGGTAAAATCCGTCTAATGCTAACACGCAGGCGAGCGTATCCTCCTGATCGATCGATCGATAGATGGGGTACAAAAAATGGTTAGATCAGAAATATAATACCATCAATATTCATGTTCACACTACTTAATCAGGAAGGAAGATGTGTGTATTCAATTCCATCGTCTCACCTTGTGTGCAAATGTCACATACGCCGAAGCACTCGCCCTCCGCGTATCCCCCGGGTTGTGATTCCTATTGATAACAATCTTTGAAATTTTTCCATATTGTCCAAAGTATTCTGGCTTTCGTAATATTTCCTCGGTAGCAATACTGGGGGGCAACCCCACCGCATAGACCAAATTACGCCGAATGACTCTCATAGTTGCCAACGTCGATCGATCCTTGGGTGGTTCCGGTGGTCCCTTCGAGCCTGTGACTCCTCCCGATCCCAGCGCCGCGACCAAATCTGCCCCATCAAACATTCCAAATGACGTCCCCCCACCCCCCGCGCCACCTAATCCACCCGCACTAGCCAAAGCACTTGCAAAATTGCCACTCCCCGGCGCTATCGGGACAACACTCCCCGCAGCCAACTTCTCTCTAGCCTCCTGATCCCGCATAGCCCGCAGTCGCTCCCTCTCTCTTTTCTCGGCCAAAGCCTTTTCTTTATTGGCCTTGAGTACCTCCTCCATATCCACGGCGCTAAATTCGTGCGGGTCATCTCCGTAGGGTGTCCGGCACGCGGGACATAGGCCCGATTCGGTCTCTTTGATGCGGTGCCAGCACCACATGCAGACTTGGTAGCCACATTTGCAGGGGTAAAATTGTTTATCTGAGAGATCGAGCTCCTCGCAACAGAGGGGGCAGATGTCGTTCTTTACAGTAATGAATTATTTGTTGGTGGAAGATAGATAGAGAGAGAGAGAGTTAACGTTTTGGTGAGATTGATACATGTCATTCTTTTTTTGTATACAGAACCCTTCATCGATTCAGAAAAACACTACCACCATGTCAAGACACAACATTCCTCAACCTTATATATAACTGCAATAATCTGATTGATTATTTTCACTTACATCATCATCGGACATAATGTTTGTCTATCAACGAGTTGTTCTGTTTTTAGTATGGTAGAGAGAATTGTGACCATTTTTTTATGAATGGATGATGAATGATGAATTGATGTTGCGATGTTGGACGAGTTGCGAGAGTGATGAGTGATGAGTGATGAGTGGTGGAGACGAAGCTTGCGTGCCATAAAAAGGTCAAAGCATTTTCCTTTGCATTTTGGTGATTGATGCGATGCGACATAATAAGACCATGACATAAAGGATGAAGTCGAACTCAACTTGGATTGCCAATATTCCGCCATAATATTGCATGCTAACAACAACCAAGCAAAAAGTATCATCAAATTATATTCCTCTTCACCATGTCAAACTACACAGCGTCAATGGCGGCCAGATCTGCCAGTAAAAAGGCGGAAGGTATGCTTCAGCCGCTCCTGTCGGACGACGAAGATGCTAGCACTGCCACCAGCGGATCGTCGTCGAGTAGTGAATCAACTGAGTTTGAGAAGTTTAAGCCAACGATTATGCAGCGGGTGAGACAGGCTGTTGGTAAGTAGATAATATTCGATATATTATTCTCTCTAGCATTCAATTTATATTCCTATGTCTCTTCATCATACCCCTCATCATCCCCTATCCATACACCACAGTCAACGTTTGCCTACTTGGCGGTGCAGGAGGATCAGTCGCAGCCATGGTTCTAGCTCCTGCAATCATGGTATTCATAGCGGGAGGCATATGCATCGCAAATGTCCCATATGCCATTTACAAGGAACGAGAGTTAACTAAGATACCTACACTTCGATCCTTGAACAATAAATTACGTGAAGATGCCAATAGACTCGAGGAGAATGTCGATCAGCTATCACTAGAAATTGATATTCTGGAGCCTGAAGCAGATAGAGCTGCGAAGGTGGAGGGTCAATTGAGAGACATTGCTGATAAGCAGCAGGTGAATGTGAATAAGCTTGTTGAGCTTGTGAAGGAGAATGAAAACGTCTTGGTAGAAATGAGGGTAAGTGAGCTATGATATTGTTGTCAATTATGTATACATCATATGTATGGTACACTCATATGTACTTTTGTAACAAATTCATCATCATCATAGCAAAATCTGAGGAAGCGAATCGTACAAGACATCATTGCCACTGTTGTGAGAGGTGATAAAAACAACGACCTAGTAATTGATAAAAAAGAAGCCAAGGAACTGGCTCTACAGATTCGTCTACAGTTGCAAGAATACGACGTTGATTTTGATAGCGAAAAGTTTCTCAAGGTAGTAGCGAAATATCCATCAGTGCCCGTAGTCATTTCAATAATTCAAAAGCTATTACCATCAGAGGAGAAGGCTGAGGTCAAAGAAGAAAGAAGAGATGTAGATTACTCGACTGACAGTGATGAAGATTCCGTCGACGAAGTAGAAGATGAGTATGGTGAGTTTAGTTTCATTGTATTTGATAGCACATTACCATTCGCTTTCAGGAGGTTATAACTCACAATGTCATGTTGGATCTTTGCAGATATGTTCTACATTGGGGTTGATAGAGGTTCTATCGTCGATGGTGGAGGAAGATCGTTGCTAAGTGGAGGGTCAGGAGTAGGAGTATCGTTGATGAAATCAGATAGGAGAAAAAGTAAAAGATATAGTACTGCGAGCGAGGCCCTGTTGAAAAAGAGAATGAGTCGAGTGGGCACATTCGCAAGTTAATCTCAAGCTCAAGACTCGAACATTCCACATGATGTTTTGAATTAGCCTAGGTTTTTTAGACATACCCCAATCAATTATTTAACCATTCAGTGAACAACGAGCCCAGCCTACTCCGCATGACCCTAACATAATACTTTGGCTGACCTTGCCTTTCTTTTAGGACGCTTGACCCTTGCTTGACCCGTCCAGCAAACATTCGTCACTGCTAGGTTGGTCCATCGCCAGATTGATCAAATTCAGCGATTTCCGACACCGCCAACACAAACAACAAACAACAACAGTGTTCATCAGCTGCATTCGCAGCAGCTCTATTATTTCTGTGGTCGCCTGTTTCCAATATCAAACTATCTCATGCGTCTCATTGCCTCTCGGATGCAAGTCCTCGTGGACAACGCGTACGATCTCCTCGAGAAGCTCGACCTACCTCCATGGCAAGAATACAAAGAGGCAGCGGCAGCCGCCTTTCACGATGTTCGAGTTGCCTCGGCATCATCGTTTAAGCTTGGACATCTGACATTCCGCCCGGTGTTTATTCTTCTAGGAATAATTCTGCAATGTTTGGCAGTAATCCTTCAAATCATTTTGGAGAATTCAATATATCATGGCTTCCGAGCGGCAAAGGAGTTTTGTGTTCAATTACAAACGGCAATAATTTGGTTCATCCGCTATCAGAGGAGTCTATCGCCTTCAGCAATATACGCAGAGGTTGCTGTCACGACAGCGATTGCAACTCTATGGCTTCTTCGTCGTCATGTTAAGAAACATCGATATTATGAACGAGTGCTGGCGTGGTATGAAGTTAAAAAGCAAAAGGCGCTGAAACGATACAATAACTTTGTCGAACAAGTTGGCAAAACATCGACATTTCTGGCGCTACTGTTACCACACTTGATGTATTTTATGTTTGCCACAACCATCAAGAAAGTTTTTCCATGGTTGGTGACCTATTTGGCAACAAAGACTCCTCTCAATCCCATTATACAGTATTTTCATCCGCTCTACTGTACATTTCTAATCATTGGAAAGTTAACGCAGCATTTGCGCACTTACAACGTTGATGAAGCGGATGGCATTGAGAAGAAAACCACTGGCAAAAGGATGCCATCGAACGTCAAACGGCAACAAAAGCAAAAGGCTGAATTAGAAGATTTACGGAAAGAAGTGGTTGACATTCTCAAATATTGGGTTGTGTATGCCATTATCATTGCAGCAGTACGGACTGGAAAGCTGCTACCTTTCTTTGGCAATATGTTTAGCGTTGTCGGAGGCAATGTGACACAGGGAAAACGTCAAGGAATGTGGTCAAAGCTTCGTTTCTCAAGTAAATTTGTGGAAGAGATATCATTGGTGTTCTTCACTTGGCTTCGGTTCATGCCATCCTCTGTGACAGGGCAAGTAAGAGCCTCTTCGAACGGAAGAGGGAATAGTCCTATTGAAATCATTTACAGCAAGTTTTCTCCGTTGGTGAAATCTGCAATGAGGTCTTCTGCTTCACTATCAAACAAAGCTGCAGGATCTCATCTTGGAAATGACTCATATTTGTCTTGGTTTGTCGGAAAGTTGGATTTTCTACTCACCATTTTTGTGCTTGGGCGTGCCATCAGTCAAGAAACAAAACAGAAAATTGTTACATCGGTCATTGAATTATCTGATTTGCTACCGGCTGCTATAACGTTGTTTGTGCCAGGCTTTTCCAGCTATGGAGTCATTTACGTCAGTCTCCTTATTCCAGCGGCATACTCTATCAAATCATGTGATGAGATTGAGATGGCCAAGAAGTGCTCAAACGTTGAAACTATGGAGTCAAAAGTAAACGACGCATCGCGATTTCTTCGATTTTGGGTTATTCATGCGTTTGTTACATGGATCCTGGACAGCTTTTCACCCATACTCGTTTGGGTACCTTTCAGTACACATGTTATATGGCTTCTTTGGGCCTTTTTGCAATTACAGACATCGACCCGAAAAATTTACGGATGGCTCGAAAGCGAGGTTGAAAAACCATTTGACCAAACTCAAACGATACAATCCGTAAAGAGAGTAATTGCTGCGTTGCCTTCAAATGTTGATTCGCAAAAGGCTGCATCGACTGATGAAGCTCTGGTGGAGAAACCCAAAGAAGATTAAATGTTGCTATTGTTCATAATCTAATCCTAAATTTATTTAAACCTAAGAGCTATTCTGAAGAAAGGTTGGCCATACGATATTGTATTTCAACTTAAAGACAAAAGCAATCTATGTAGTCTAACCCAAACCTCCTCGTACTCAGTTGGAACGCAAGTAGGATGTCGAAGGGGCGGGGATATCGCGGGTGCAGGTGAAAAAACCCCTTTCTGTTAGGCCGTTTTTCTCAGGGCTGTTGCCGGTTGAGTATGTGCACTCACATTTAACAAGGGTTCCGTTGGGAGTGTGCGTCGCGACACTTTTAAAATCCCAGGTTTGATCCTTATTGGCACGACTTTTGCATTCTTTGCTGCAATCCTCGTCAGTGATGATTTTATACTCATCGCAATTAGAAAATTCAGCCTGAGCATCCGCCCCGGCAGCGAAAAGAAGAAGGGAGATAATGGCGTTGACTTTCATTGTGAATCTTTTTCGTTTTGTTTTATGAGAAGTGAAAGCTGCATCTGCATGATGTTGGAGGACCATGCAAGAGCGCGCGGTCTTGGTTCTGTCGCGTTCTTGGTTGGTAAATGGACGAGGTATGACGAATTGTGATGTTGTATGGTACCTTACGATAGGAATCCATATGCCTGCGTCGCAGCTATCCTTTTCGAGGCATGCCCCGCGACACGCGTCGATCAGCCATGCTTTTGGTTTTTTGGTTACAGCTTGTGTTTCAACCAATCCAGCAGCTGATGACGGTGGTTGGCAATGATGAACCAGGAGCCGCTCAGCGTTAGCCTATTACAAATGGTCTTTTGATAGGAGCCAGGCAGTAGTGAGAGTTCGGGGCCAGCTGATGATACTACTGGGATATATAAATATATATAAACATAAAGAATCTGCTGGGTTTTTCAACTACATAGAATGATAAGGAGCAAAGTGTCGTCATTTTCGGCACGACAATCTGGTAGAGGGGCCTCGTCCCGTTCTGGTAAAAGCGATGATACTCTCAGGACTCCTCTACTCGACGATGATACAAGTGACAGCGGTAGCGATGATTCAGTTGATAGCAGCACAGCTGCATCTTACGAAGGGGTTCCAAGAGAAAAGCCGTCACCTTTTCAGCTGGCGAAACTAGCAGTAGGTGAGTCTTCGGCCCGGGTAATAAAACACAAGAGAGCATGTATTGACATTAATTGTTCGCTTCATTCTTACAATTGTACGTTGCTTCTCCTCATCAATAGTAAATGTCGTACTGGTGGGAGGTGTAGTTGCATCTGTCGCTGCCATGTTACCTGGCGTGTTGCTGCTTTCTCCATCCATCATGGTATATATTGCCGGAGCCATAACAATAGCTAACGCCCCATACTCCGCGTTTAAAGAAGTCCGCATGGCAAGGATCCCAACCATACGAGCTATGAATAATAAACTACGAGATGAGGCCAACCGTCTAGAACGTGAGGTGGACGCTCTCTCTGCAGAAATCGACGCCATCGCTCCAGAGGCCGAGAGAGCCAGCGCTGTTGAAGAAGAACTTAGAGAAATTGCCGATCGGCAGCAATTCAATGTGGATCGGCTGATAGATCTGGTCAATGAAAACGAAGAAATCCTCGATCTGATGAGAGACAACTTGAGACAAAAGATTGTGCAAGACATCATACACATCGTTATCAAGAGTGACGTAAACAACGATCAAAAGTTTTGTAAAGTTGAGAGTAAAATGTTGGCCCTCAAGATCCGTATTCAATTACAAGAATATGGCGTAGAGTTTGATGAAATGAAGTTCTACAAGGTGATGAATAAATGCCCCACTGTCCCTCGTGTCATAGCCATCGTCCAGAAATTAATTCCAGGGCTTAGTGAGGATGATGACAGTGCCGCAGCTTCAGACGACGACGATGAGGATAACGACACTTACAATATGTTTAGATTGACAAGTGATAAGTCCATAAGGACGTCCGGTTCACTGCATGATGTTCCAGAAGGACGACGCGCATCAAATGCTCTCATGAAGTGTTCATCGTGGAGAGGTGCTCTTGGAACTTCAGTAGCCGGTGGATCGGCTGCTGGTAGTTCAAGGCAGATGTCTGAAACTATGCAATGTACTCTTGCTCTAGCATCGGATCCTTCTCGAAAAAGACGCAAAAAGAGGGAGTCGCTCCTCTAAGATTGTACATATATTAGGTTGTAAAAAAGAGGAATCAGTAACGGTTCACGTCTCATCGCAGGGTCTTACGTTTGTTGTTGCTATTTTACATGTGACCAAATTCTTTAGCAGGTCGCCAGGAACAAAGCCTCCATTGCATTTCTTCCCCATTTGGATCATCCCTGAGACAAGTCTCGAATTTCGCCACACTTACTGACTTGAAAGATTTGTTGTTGTCGGCATCTTCAGTTTGTGATAAAAACTCCAAATCATACAATACTTCGAGTTGTAGTATAATCTGAGACTTTCTGTCATCTCTCATTTCGGCGAATGGTTGTAACGATTCATCTTCCAATGGTGCGTCGGGGTCGCTGTCCTCTGATTTACGTCTACCTTCATTTTCACTTCCTGCCTCGATTTCCTCCACCCTAGCACTCAAAAGACAAGTATGCACCACCTTCACCTCTGACATCAGCCCAGCGAAATGACTATCATTCTCAGCAGCAGCAGCAGCAGCAGCAGAATCGCCACTCTTCACCAATTGACTATTCACATTTTTTACAAATGAATACATCGCAGTGTCAAAAAAGATTCTGTCAAGTCCTTCGGGAGACAGCATATTCATCAGTCTGCTCTCTGTGGATTCCGGATCATTCTCTGCAATATCAAAGAACTTATATTGGAATGGCTTTTCTTTGGTAGTTGAAGTTGCCTCCTCGACCTCATTTTCACTACTATTATCAAGTGTAGCTTCCAATTTTTTTAGATAGTCAGCTTGCACCGTATGAAATTGTTCCAACGCAAAGCTACAACCATCAAGGAATTGGCGTACATGCGTTTCTTTATCAAACTTTATTTCGTCAAAGAGTGGATTGGATAAATCTTGAAATAATGTCATCATTTTCATAAATCCCAAGTCCGATTGATTGAGTACATATGTATTAATGATGCCGGTATTATTATTTTCGTCCCCATCATCATCTGTATCGAGAACCCTTGATGTTAAGTGCAAGAACTTATCACGAGTTTGTTGCGACGTGCAAATGGAATAAAATAAACTATACGATGATTTTATATGATGGAGAAGGTAGGAGAAACTTCCTGGTTCCCGATATTTGAGGAGCGACGGATCAAGATGATGGTAAAGAGGTTTGTAGAGAGGTGGATTCCTCGAGGAAAGTATTTGGGCAGATGATTTGTCATCAAATGATATCTTGGGCACTGCTGGAATCGCTGCCACCTTTGCTGAAGCAGTCGCCTTTGAGGCAGCGTTTTGAAGTATTAGACGTGATCGGTGCATGGTGTTACGTTTTGGGGATGGCTAACAGCATCAGCAACAACGAAACAACGAACACATAGTGACTCATCTGCAGCTCTTTTGGGGTGACACCATATTAATCTCTTCAGATCTGGAGAGCTATCTCTCATATGAAATCAATACCATTAGCTTTTAATCTAAATGGTTTCAGAACATAACTTATTGCTGGGGGGCTAATCGTTGGTCACTGGTCATGAGTGATCTGACAAAACAAATAAACATTTGGAAGAACGAGCAGAGGCTTTAGTTGTTCTGAAATCAATTGATAATATTTAAATACGATGTCGGCTGCTAGCACGATGATGCGTGGTATGATTATTTCGTCCCGACGAAGTGTTGTCATGTTATGTTCATCATCGTCCTCTCGGTCTCTTTCAACACTGCCATTGTCACGAATTCATCAAGAAGTGAAACAACAACAACAACATGCACATCAAACAATCCATAATCATCATCGTCAACACTCATTTTCAACCAAGACTCGTAGACGACGCACTCGCGGAATTGGTGCATCACGCAATAACAGTGGGGACCTTTCTCCTCAAGAATTTCTATCGGTTGCAAATGATTTGCTTGACAAAGTCGAATCCTCACTATTGAAATTAAAGTACAGCAACGATGGCTTAGAGATAACAAGACATCCGCCTTCATCATTAGGTGACAGAAGCGATGAAGATGACTCCGAATATCGTCATCATCAAGGGCAGCTTTTAATCAAAATACCAAGGATTGAAGGGCCATACGACGGTGGAACGTATCTGTTAACCATCAACGAAGACAACAACGTGGCTTTGCAATGCCTCAGTGGCAATTTTACATATGTTTACAACACTGATACTTGTGAATGGGTGGGGCAAGAAGATGGGCATTCGTTGTTGGGGATATTGACGAGAGATTGGATTAGGCAATGTCATGGAGTTCCAGATTTTTAATACAGGTCAAACTGCTAATTTTACTCATTTAATAGATTTCACTCAAACGCTCAAATTGTCTGATGCGTAATCATAACGGAAACGAGGTCGTCGACACGTTCGTGCCAATGAGATTCCATTCTCCCCTGATGCAAACGATGCATACGAAGCAGTGCTTGCCCAAATAGATCCGTCTTCGGTGCGAATGTAGAACATATCATAAACATCAGACTCAAATAATTCTTCATCGCCTACGTGTTGTTTATCTCTTGGGAGGAGTTTTCGTGTTGTTCCAATCACGCCCGCAAGAGTAGGGTTGAGTGCTACTGCTTGTAAAAATTTGGCCTCATTGAAAGAAACCCCATATGCTTCCAACTTGACCGTTATCTTCAGACAAAGCAGTTGGGCTTCTACCTTGTCTATCCGATATGTGCTGCTATCGTGCTTTATTAAAATGCCCATAATGTCTTCGATCACCTTTTGTCGTAGGTTGTCTCTCATTAAATCCAGTGTTTCTTCGTTATCTTTCACCAAACCGATGATTACATCGACATTTGTGCCTTGAGAGAGTGCTATGTGTTGAAGTTGTCGTTCAACACCAGCATATCTGTGGAAGTAGACGAGAGTATATGAAGTGAGAACTGAATAAGTTAAAGCGTGACATAGCAACATCGATATCGGCACGACCTACTTTCGTTTCTGAGCCTCAAGAGATTTAACCTCTTCCTTCAACGTTTTCATATCTCGCTTCAAAAGTTGCTTAGTGCGCTGTAGTTCGTCAACCTCTTTCTTCAGAAATGGAAGCGCTAGCAGTTTTTTCGCCTTATACATTACAATAGGCGCATTCAGCAAGCATATGCAGCCAGTGACGATCGCGATGGTGACTGGTGCAAGGATAAGTACTGATACTGATGCAGCTACTGCTGCCGTTGTCACTAGTCCAACCGCGGCGAGATTTATGAGTTGCGACTGTGTAGGTTTCACAACAACTGACTCTCTGGTTGCTGCAGTGTCGCGATCATCTGAAATGATACTAGTGGCGACGGTGTTTGTTTCATTTTTGATGCTCAGCAAAGGCGCTTTCATGTCATAGATAGATGGCTCGATCAAGCCATCGACAGCGGGCACTCGAGATCCTCCGTTGTTTAGAATCGACATAATTCTTCTAATTTGATAACATGGTGGTTGATAGAGTATTCATGATGGTAGCATACTAATTATTCTTTATGTCCAATTCGATGGGACATCGTTGCTTATTGCTGTTGCAATGCTAGCTGCTGCATCGGCTGTATCAACATCAACAACACTTTATGTCATAATGGTTCGATAGTATCCATGGGCATTTACAAACAACCAATGTTGACTCCCGCCGCCCGCTGCCCCGCGTCCCAACCTTTCGAATGCCAAACATGTAGTTGAATAAACTAATGAATCTTTATGTCAGAAAATTAATGAGTTCATCATTCACCACCTTCTTATATACATCCCAAGTTCCATCTGTAATTAACAGCAAAGTTGTTTAAACTCTTTTATGCAGAAAGTAATGAAAAGTTATGGGCCGATGACCAAAAAGTATACGAGCATTCACCTCATTCAGAAGCATTTCTACTTCTTATTTTGTTTGGCAGCAGCTTTAGTCTTCATGGCGTCAGACCTTTTCACACTTTTCCCTACTCCTTGGAATTCATCACCGTCGCCACCATCCCCATCGGACCCACTAGCAGCAGCAGCAGTAGCAGAAGCAGAAGTTTCCTTATTCTTCTGCATGCGCTTTTCGTGATTTGCCTTCTTTCTCTCCCACATGATGCGCTGTCTACGCTTTGCCTTTTCATCTTTATCTTCCTCATACTCTGCTCTACCTTTCGCCTTTTCTTTCTCAATTTCGTCCTCATTGTTGAGATCATCAGCATTATCTCCCCACGCATAGTTATGAACTCGCATGAAAAGTCCCAATAGACCAATGAATACAAACCAAGCGATAAATATCTTTCCAACAATATTTGCAGCCCATTTAAAACCGGGAAGGAGCAAGTAATCGTAGAGTCGTCCGAAAAAACCGCTTCTCTTTTTTTCCTCATCTGACAAGGGAGGTGGCATTTCCAGTTGTTTCCGTGACACAAACTCTCCCAACACAAATCTTCGTAGAGGATACAAAGCGCGTTGCCCGCGATATACACAATACGATCTTGATTCTTCCTTCACTTCACCATATCCTTCATTTCGTATCAATATTATATGAGGAGTTCCATCTACTTCAAATCTTTTCGTGATATCTCGTCCTGCCCAACTACCGGCATCAATTGTTGCAATGTAAATCATCCCTTTCGGAGATTGTTCTTCATAATTTTCTGTTTCCTCGACAACAATATTGTTTATGTTGCCTGTTTCTTTCATCTGCTCATCATTATGGTTGATAATATCATCATCGACTGCGAGAGATTCAAGAACAGGCTTCGTCTTTCTACAAAGACCACAAGCATCGGTCTTGAACATAATCAACCACGTAGATGGTTGTGACGTCCATGTTAACGCATCGAACGTCTCGTCATTTAATGAAATCACTTGACGCGTAAGATCTTCCAGATTTTTAAACGACAATGCATCTGCATAGGGAGATGATGTGGCTGATTCATCGGTTGTGGCACAATCACCTGCATTAGATGGATCTAATGAGCAAGTCTCCGCTTCTACGTCTTCTTCCTGTTCGGCATTAACATATGATATGCTCAAGATCAGCAAGAGTGCTCCGATGAGTCTCAAGAGTTTGATGTATCGTTTCATGGTGCTTCTGCTGGTAATGGTTTATGGTACAATTGGGCTCAACAAGAAGAAAGCATCAATCTCAAAAGGAAAAGGGGGCTGAACAGATTTTAAAGGATTTGAATGACGACTCTGCGTAGGAATTACTTCTCGCCTTGGGACCTCCTCGCGATCTCGCCACACCACCACACGACACGCCCACGCATACCGATCACCGATTTTTTGCTTGCGATATGAGCTCTATCGCCGCCCCTAGAGAGAATGGTTCTCTACGGTCAAATAATAATAGGTGCCCCAGGTGCCGGCAAAACAACGTACTGTGATGGAATGCAACAATATCTACGGCTACTTGGTCGAGAGTGCTATGTTGTGAATCTTGATCCTGCCAATGAAGTCCCCTTATTGTCATCATCAAGCACAAATAATAAGAAGCATAATAATAACGCCGATGACGGGGAAAAGGAAGCAGATAAAAATACGAATGGATCTAAAGCAGAAAATATTGATGGTTTCACTGATGAACAATACGATGAAAATAATGATGGAGCAACAAATTCACAACTCCCCTACGAAACCATACTCGACGTCTGCCAAGACATCATCAGCCTTGATGCTGTAATGAAGGAATTACATCTCGGCCCAAACGGCGGATTACTATACTGCATGGAATATATAGAACATCATTTTGGAGAGTTATTAAAGCTTCTCAAAGAACGGCTGGGTGTAGCTGATACAAGTGGGTTACAACGCTGTCGTGCATATTTGTTGTTTGATTTACCGGGTCAAATTGAATTAACTGCACATTCCAATGTGATTACAAAAATTGCAGAGAGACTTGTGAGAGAATTGGATTTGAGGCTGGTTTGTGTTCAATTAGTTGATGCAGCAGTGTGTTTGACAGACGTATCGAAATTTATTGGTGCATCGTTGGTGTGTACCGCATCAATGATGAGATTGGAATTACCGTGCGTCAATGTATTGTCCAAGATGGATTTGTTGCAAGATTCCAACTTAAGCAGTGCAGACAACAAAACTGAGAGTGGTAATGATGACGATAGTGACTTTGATTACGACGATTACGACACGTCTCCAATGCCATTCAACCTCGAATTCTTCACTCAATGCCATGATCTTCATAGATTAGTAGATTATTTGGATTCGAATCCTATGGAATTTATGGGTGAACAGAACAATGAAGAGTACATGGATGATCCAGAATATATTGCTGCTAAGCAAAAGACACGCGCGTCTAATTTTTCCCGAAAGTATCGAAAACTGCATCATGAATTATGTGAGGTGGTCGAAGACTTCGGCTTGTTGTCATTTCTACCACTTGCTATTCAAGACGCAGAGAGTGTCGGTAGAGTCGTGGCCAGGGTTGATAAATGCAATGGATATGTCTTTGTCAGGGAAAATGGTGGTGACACAAAGATGAACCAAGGCGATGGAGCCGACAATAAAGTGAAGATGCAAGACATGTTCTCGTCTGCCATGGTTGCTGATAGTGAGTGGGCGACTGGAGTGTTATCAGATGTGCAAGAGAAGTACTTGGGCAATGTAATGTTTCGTGAAAATATATCAGAGTTAAAACAAAAAGAGAATAAAACAAAGGAAAATGATGATGATGACGATCACGATGAAGATGACCTCCCAAAACTGATGTAGTGTTGGAACGTTACAAGCCTAACGAATAACTATATCCTAACAAGTCTACTACCACTCCTTCAATTCACCTCTGGCGTGTTTACCATTTGCATACGCCGATTCAATAAAATGAACGGAATCATAGGTATTATCTGCATATTGTCGCAAGGGCAATATATTGAATGGTTCTTCGAGTTGAACTCCTATATCCTCAATGCCCATTATCGAGTATGAAATTGCGATCGTTGTTGGTAAAGTGTAAAGCCCACATGCATTGTAGATCGCGAATGGGAGCAAGTTTGACCAAAACCACAACAGTCGAGACGTATGCCGAGTGAAACAAGTTGGAATTGGTGTCTTTTGGATGCGTTCACATCCACCCAAACTCTGCACTAACCTGTGCACATGTATATCGAGTTCTCTAGTAAAAGAGTCCTTGGTTTCATTCTCCGCAATGATTTGTCGCATGACAGTTGTAATGCCAAGCGGAACATTTTCTTTCGTTCTAAACCAGCTGCATATCATTAAAAAGTCCTCGTCTTTGTCGTCCGGAAAGATATCTAACAGCTCCGCTCGATACTCAGCATAAATCTGCTCTTCAAAATTTGGTAAACATCTACGTATACTGTGATGAGCACCTTTTCATGAAAATATATCAGAGTTAAAACAAAAAGATAATATAAAACAAAGGGGGAAAATGATGATGATGACGAACCTTTCTTATTCAAGTGGAAAATCATGGCAACAGAAAATGCCTTGATTAGATTGATCATACGTCTCTTGTCCTCAGGCAGCTTTATCCACATCATCGTATTTGTTGCCAAATCCCGAGATGTCGAATGAACTGCTCCAATTAATTTGCGTGCTTCCGCATATCGTGCATTAGAAGCATTCAATCTGAAACCAGTCATAAGTGCAACTGCAGTTGTAGCCGCAGCGAAACCGCTACCATCTATCCACAATTGAGATGAAGCACTAACGGCAATGAATTCGTTGTAGTACGTGAGACTGCCTGCAATTAGTGACGTTACAAAGAAATCTGGAAACAACAGTCTCTGAAAGGGACTCGACCCAAATGTTGTGAGCATATGCTTCACACGACGGTACACACTCTTGTGTCTCTCCCAATGGTCTGGAGTATAGTTCAATTCGCGGGTAGGATCGATACGTCTTCGTCGTTTGATGCGTTGATCGTAAATGTTATCAATCTCGTACATGCTGTAAGATGATTTACGCTCGCTGCGTGGAATGTAAAACTTTGTATCGGTTGCCGATACTAATGGCGATGATGTGGCCCTTCTCACGGCTGCTGAGGTGGCGACAAAGAGCCGCATATGCATCGGCGGCATCGTATAATGCCTAGCCAACAACATAATCATGGTACTATGATAATAATAAGTCTATTATTAGGAAGATCTCTGCTACACTTTTTATTGTATTGCTATTCTGCCAGAACTGAATACCTAATAAGAACACAATCATCATGAAAACATGCATCATAGAAAACATGCGTGGTTTTTTGCTCGCTTTCTTCAAAGCGGGTAAAACAGTGACGGGTAGGAGGTCTCAACGCGTTTCGAAGCCTCAAGCAATGGAAACTCCGATGAGAACTCACCACATCAAAATCCGTTTGCTGTCCCTGGCGATCGGCAGTTTGATCCGTTTTTCATTGTCGTCGGCTGCATGCAACAAACCGATTTCAAGCGAAGTGCATACCATAGAGAGGCTTCCCCGCCTTGCTCTCGCCTCTCGCCACTGTCGCTGCCGCTGCCCCTAAATCATCCAGCAATGCCAGACCATCCCGCAGTCGTTACCATCAAGGCGTTCTCATCGGGAACGCATGCGTCAATCGTCAACGTAATGACAGTCATCAGCAAGCCAGAAAGCACGACGCTTCGAACAGTGATAGCATCGGAAATAAAGTCAGCCAATCCATCGCTTGGATTCGATGACGCAAAGCAGATTGCCGCCGTGGAGACTAAGGAAGAAACAAATATCAAACAGCTGTTAGATCTACCAATGTCGATCCTATTGAAGCAACAAGTTGGGATTCGAGATGGCGTTATTCATGTTACCGTCGACACGCCATCGCCAATGAAGCCACCTGCACATGCATCCTCGAAACGACATACTGTCACCAACAACAAGAGCAGAATGAACCCATTCATAGACTCAAGCCGAGAAAACTTTCCACCGCTAGAAGAATTCTTTCGCAACGAACCAAGTGAAACACATACCAACTCGTCGTCAAGACAATCTATGCATCGTAGCGCACGATCTTTCACATCCATTTGCAATGATTTCTCACTCGACATGTCCATCGCTGGACAAGCTGCCATGGCTCATCATCGATATCAGATCGAAAAGTATGGAATTGATGGCGACAAACTCAACAAGAACAATGATGAGGATATATCTCCTCTCTCGGAGGAAAAGGACTGGGATCGCATCATGGACTCGAATTTTTCACCCTGCAATCAATCGATTACATTTAGCACATCAAGAATGTTATGTGAAAGTCAAATCCTATCGCCTTCAAATCTAACAGAAGTTAGTGATTCATACTTTGACAAGTCGGTAATTGAAGCTCTAAAGACACCAGAGAAGCATAGCGGGGGGAATACTTCTATCGAACAACCAATATGTGGAGTGATTCTTTCACGAGGTAATGATAATCTTGATTATTCTGACGATGAAAATTCGATACTCGGATCACCAGATGCTTCTACTCATGTTACAAATACAAGTGGACTAAATGGAATCTTCCGTGCAGCGATGAGATTGCACAATGATCTTGACAAGAATTCTACAAGATCGGATGAGAATGAATCGACAGTTTCTACGAATGATGTGTTTTCGAGTCGGAAGGGAAGCAAGAGTCTTTCTGTCTCATTTGCCGGGGATGAATCTTTTGTCATTGAACATGATTCTTCATCAACGAAGAAGATACAAAGAAATTGTGATGACGATGAAGAGATGGATGAGTTTGGTGACTTTCTACTCAGTCCGATATGCAAAGAAAACAAAGATGTCACTTTTTGTGTTGACTCAAGTTTTATTGCACACCAGTCAAGTCCTTGTTGCTCTTGCGTGAAAAATTCCTGCCTTAATTCTCCGGGTGTAAGTCCTGGTTCAAGTGGTGAGATGACAAAGACACCATTGGCGAGACAAATGCTATCAACATCACTCATATGGCCAAATAATCCATCTCCAGAGCAAAAAAAAAATGCGATTCTGAGATCCAAGTCTATGGATGAGTGCTTTCGGAGGAAACTTCAATTTGATTCTCCCAACCCGAAAGGAGCAGTGAGTGAGATTGGTGCCTTTGACAAGGAGAATGCTCCTCCCTCTGCCAAGGATAATGAATTCTCGTCCAGGATTGTTCGAAGAAGTTCGTCTGCTTCATCTCTTGACAAACAAGGTGGTGAACGCCTGTCACGTAATGATACCCAAACAACCCTGCCTTTAGAAGAGTCTTCCTTTGAATCACAGAAAGAGAACCGATCAATACCCTCAAATGGCGGTCGACTCTTTGGGTCAGATGCTACATCACGATTGAACTCGCAAACACGCAAGACACACTCCATCAACAAACCAAATTCAGCTGGTAGCTCTACTGGCAGGTCATATGCATCCGAAAACAGCTCAAAGTCAGCAAATAGGAAAGAATCTGGATCATTTGGAGTATTAAGATTGATTGAAGTGAGTTTTGAAATGATAGATAAGGCATGTTCATCAGGAGCTCAAATGCCTTCTTCTGCTGATGACATCGGATCTAGGTCTTGCATAGGTTGAATGTCTGTGTAGAGACACACTTTTTGAATCTGCCACACTTCAAGACGTGTTTGACATTGCTACAATCTTACATGTGCGGATGTGTAAGAAGGAATAATTATAGAAGTATGTAGGCTGTAAGGAAATGTAGGATTAAACCATGAAATCATGTCGCAAAGTAGACCAATAGAGTGAAAATAAGAGCGGTGGTTCGTCTTGCGCGAGAAAAAGCCGGAGATACAAGTCGCTTATTCCACTTTTTTACCCTCTTATTTTTCGCACAGCTCCGGCCGAAGAACAGCTTATTTTCACACTCACTGTTTTTCCGGTGGAATTGTAAACTCAGCGAAGAAGCATTGTAGCACCCCCGTAATAATATTATTGAATGTCGCCGCCTCCACCACCACCCCCTGATCGTCCTCCCTCTAGGGGGAAGAAGAAATCTTCCTCTCGACGCAATCATGACAAAGAGAGCGAAGCTGATATGTCGTCGTCGTCGTCGTCACCACCGCCACAAACAGAACAGCAGGGAGAAGGAGGGGTTACGGTCGCAGAGTTTCGGCAGAGACAGCAACTTCAGCAAGACGATGCGTCGACACGTAGAGGTAAGGCACGTCGCCATCCACCAAATCATTTGCAACAACAGCTTACTCAGGATGGCGAGGAGGATGGGAGTTACACTGAAGTCAGTGCTGCAGAACAACAACAAAGAGTTGTAGACACAATCCCCGCAGATCACCCAACCAGTTCCATAATTCAAACATTACGAACATGTACTTTATGCCATCGAACATTACCCAGAGCTCAATTCAGCGAAAGAGATCGATACACAATACATGCAAGTTTGGCCACCGGTGCAGTCTGCAGAACATGTAGTATGACCATCTCTGCAGTTAGATTAAAGGGAATGCCAGATACAGAACAGTTATTAATGGCCTATGCCGAGAGGGGAGAACAAATGGCAAGTATTATTGCAGGTAGAGCTTTTTCTTCAGGCTATTTAGACGGTGGGTTGTTGGGGGCGGGGTCACTTCATAATAATGATAATGGAGAAGAGGAAATGGTACTACGACGAAATTCAGAGAATGGGAGTTTATCAGAAACGTACAAAGGGAATCCTGTTGGTTCAGTAGCCCCGTCATCACCATTAAATTGGACTGTCGCAAGTACAATGGGGATGCCTTCACAATTACCCGATGTAAATGCTGCATTTTCGGGACAGCAGTATGGGGGAGGAGAAGAAGACAGACCTGCCAATATTGCCGACTGTAAATATATTGATGCATTGCTTCGTTTGCCGAGCTATCTCAACTTGAATGCCTACGGGATTTTTACGAGTAGTGCAGATGTTAGTATCAGCATGGCAACATTAGAAGCAGTGCGCCTATACGGTACATTGGAAGAGGCATATTTCATTCCTCATGATACAGAAGGATTGCCAGCCAAGACGACGAAATCGAGTCCAACTGAGAACCATGTCGTTGATGATGAAGCGGTGAACTCAAAGTCCATTGTTTGTCTCGTACTGGGAGAAGGGCTTACACCCCGGACTGCTATCCTTGCGGCACAACATTACGGATGGACTACTTATGCCATCGACCCATCTCTATCCGAATCGTGGGATGGTTACCACGATGACATTCCAGGATTTACTGGCTACTCGGGCACGGTTGCTGATTTCATTGAAAATACACAAGATTCAATCATCGAAATTCAGAATCAGTCTGTGAAACACCTGGTAATAATTGGGATACAAAAACAAAAGGATCAACTTCGTCTCAGGGGCCACAGTAATATAATGGAAATACGCTCGCGTTACAACGATGTTCCCACCACTCTTGTGAGCATAAGTCCTGTGCGTAAGGCAACATTGGCACCAAAACGAAGGAGTGGGCAGCACCTGAGTAAATTGGAGAAGGATATTGGCTATGATCCAAACTGCTCCTACATTGATAGTGGGGTTTTCTCCGAATGTCGTTTGATTGAAGTGTGGAATTTTCATAATGCCGATGACGAGGAAGGAAGTGGGAGCGACTATGATTCCTATGATGATGAGAACAGCGAGCATGGTGAGGTCGACGACCTCACTCAAGGCGACCAGTATAGAGACTGGCCCGCACAGGAAAGGGACGAATCATTCAAAGTGCCGAAACAAACTAAGGCAGTGCATGCAACGAAAACATCTAACAGACATGAACACGAGTACGATGATGGTGATGTAGATGATGCTATTGGCAATAAAGGCATTGACGACGATGTTTGGGTAAAGGCCCTCGCTAAACACAAGGAGAAGGAGCAAGAGAAACTCGCTGGTCAATTTGAAGAACTCTACATAAGCGATGTCTCCCCAGTAACAACGGAAGAATTGGAACGAACAAGGTCAGAAGCAGCTGTCATTGAGCAAAGTCACGGACACGCAGCCGCTCATGAGTATTCTCCTTGGCAGGAAGAAGAAGAAGAAGCCCACGATGACTTGATAACTTGGAGCGACGACAAATTAGACTGGAATGACGACATGATTACAGACCCTCCGAAGGGGACATCAGATTCACAGCGGAAGTCACAGCCGTGGCATAAAACAGATTCATACGAATCCCCAAATACCAGTTTCGGCTCTTACGATTGAACAACCGCCCCGACACTCTCAAAGGTTGAAATGGAATACATAGTTACACATTCAAAGACACGTGTATAGTTATTTGACGTTGCATTATCCTAGAGGAGTTAAATATTAAACTCTTGATTTTTTTCTTTGCCAATAATAAAAGACTTCACTACTTCGCCATCCACTCGTACATACCACTTATGCCCCTCAAATGTATTCACTCCAAGAGGAGGATCATCAAAACCATACAAACCCCAGAAAGTATCTTGAAAGAACAATTGAGCATTCATCATACTTTCGTCAGATTTCGTGTTGTAAAACGTGGCATGCTTTTGAACATCATGCTCGGGAGATTTATTGGCAGCTCTTTTCTTTTCTACGACGTGTTGATTTTTGGGAGATCCAGGGAAGCCGTTTCGTGGTGCGTTCCACACCCATAGGTTGGCAGCCCATCTGGCGAAAGCGAAAGAGGTAATTGTGAGCATTTGAAAGAAGCCATGACACTAGAGCAATACACAATGAGTGACTTACTTTTCTCCCTTGATAACCGGACATCCTCCATGCAACGAACTGTCATCGACCGACCCATCCGGGTGTTGAGAGTAAAAGAGAACTGCACGCGACGAATGAGGTCGAACAGCAAGTCTCGTACGACAATTGGCCACCATTTTTTCCTCCCATGAATCACGTTTCAATATACCCTCGACATCGCCAGACTCGCGTAACGTCTCTAGGGCAACATTCAGAGGGACATGATCTTCTTCTGGTTGACCAATGGGCCACCCATGACTAAAGAGAGTCTCCCCACCATCACCCTCTTTCAAATCACTCATGTACAACAAGATGGTAGCAAATCGATTAGAACCAACACCGGCACTGTCATAATTGTGTTCTTCTTTCTTATAATGATCATCAATCCAATCCATATGAGAATAATACCCAGTCGTCTTATTATAACGTAACACTTGCAATCCATCCGTTAACGACTCAACATACTCATCAAACCCAAGTATATCCATACACCGATGCTTTACAATCATCGCCTCCTTTCCATGAGTGTCAAATCCATTCTCAGAAGTACGCTTCGAATTCAGACTGTGAGACGAAGCACCTGTAGTACTCCGTTTCATACGATGTGTCTCCGTCGTTTCTTTCAATGCCTTATCCACAATTGCCGCACTTTCACTCCGATCAAAGAAGTTGTAAATATCAAATACACGTGGGTTGAGACTCATTACCTCCAATGACACGGGTAGACCCTCCGGTCCTTTCACGTGGGGTAATTCAAATATTTCACCAACGTATTTGGGTGCAAACATGAAGACTCTGCCGGCACTGACTGCGTAGAGATGTAATTCCTTCCGGTCACTCTCATTATCATTCCTACTACTAGTAGTAGTAGTAAGACAAGTTTGATCCTTCGTCTTCTCATCCTTATCATGATGATCATCCACCTTGCACGTTCCCTGAACAGACTTTGTCGTCTTTGTCTTCACCTCTCGAGCCAAATCCGCCAACTGCCTCAAACTAGTGACACGTACACCCTCCCTCGTATGAAAATGACACGGCAAACTACGTGCATATGGAACCCGTACCAAATGTTCATGATCCGGTTGAATAGGAGTACGATCTATCCCCATATCACAATATTTAATCATGGATGATAACGCATTGTAATTCAGTTGTGAATTTCCATCTAGATAATGTTGTTGTTGTTGTTGTTGTTGTGTTGGTTTCACCCAATTCGGTCCACAGGATGAGAGGATGTCGTTTGGAGGGAAGATGGATGGATTGGTTTGAATTGCAAAGGTATGTGTGAGTATTGCATCAAGGTCGTATTTGGAGTCGAAGGAAATTTGTGTATCGAATTGTTCGGCGGATTGAAGGATGGATTTGGATAGTGGACTGAAGAAGGACTCTTTGTTGTGGATGATGTTTTTGTCTGCATGTGCATCATCTGCTGCATCTGTTGTATCATTTGAGGTATAAATTCCCAATCGATCAAGCATCTTTTTGAAAATAGAGGCAATCCCCCCCTTCTTCATCATCATTTGTTGTTGTTGCTGTTGCTGCTGCTGCTGCTGATACTGACTAACGCAAGGATCAGGTTCACCATTTCTATGCAAAACAATATCCACATCAAAAAAGGGATCATCATCATCATTATTATTATTACCAATAATTTGTTGGTATGTTGCTGTATATTTCAATTCATCCAGATTAACAGGTTTAATAATAGTGACGTTATCGTCGTTGTCCTTTTTTCCCTCCAATGATGAGGAGGATGATGAATGTTGATCATTATTATTATTATTGGCAGTTGATACGAACAATGGTCCAATAATAATGCCAGTGAAGAAATCGACAGGGAGTATATAGGGTGATAAGAGGACCCCGATGGCGTAGGAGAGGAGGCAGATGCCACCTAGTTTGGCTCTTGTGGACATTCTAATATGGTTTGAAGTATATATATTATGCTGAAGGAGGTGTTAATAGAATATTGCCGGCAATAATATCGAGAAGTGTACGTATCAAAAAATAATAGGTATGTACCATATCTTATTCATGAGAACGCCCCACAAACACGAAGAGACTACCATATTTATTCCTACGTGGATGTGCCGTTTTCTTGGGATCAGAAGATAGATCTCCATGGTGTTCTTTTTAGTCGACGTCAACTAACATCTAGCGTCAGTCAGTTTTTATTATTTTTCAAGGCCATACAACAGCAGCAGAACCAACCATGCCACCGTCAACATCGGGCAATACCAACAGCAACAACAACAATAATAATAACGGCAGGAGAACCTCCTCCGACGAAGAAATTGCCGCAATTCAATCTGAAATCGAACAAGTCGAAGCTGTTACTGCTGCTGCTGTAAGTAGCAGTCGTTATCGTCTCCTCCTTTCGGATAACTTTCACAACAATACCAATAATAATCACAATACGATCAACATTGATATCAATAGCATGCCGCGAGGTTCACCACGAGCAACATTCAACTCTGTTCGTGACACATTGAGCAATTTGCGTGATCGATTAATGGTCCATCATCAGCGCCATGCTACTGCTAACAACAACACCACTTCTACTACTACGAACGATGAGCCACAACAACAACAGAATAATAACAGTAATGATAATAATAATCACAGAAGATCAATATTGCAGCAATTATCCGATCGATTATCATTATTAGACGCGGCGCATTCCTCACGTGTTCCTCTGCAGGTTATGATGATGCGTCGTTATGGTGGTACTAATAATCATCATCGACAACAACAACAACAACAGCATGAGCAAAGTAATAATAGTGTGCCTGTTGTCGTTACTTCCAATGATTCTTCTGCTGCTAATAATCATAATTATAATACGAATGGTGGTGGCGGTGGTGGTGGTCATCATCAAAGGTTGGAAAATGATAATTATATTGAAGAACGTACTACTACAATGAGGGGAGAAGATGAGACTATTGTGACTGTACCAATGATGGTACAACAACAACAACAACATGCAGTAGCGTCATCAGTAACAACAACATCACCACCACGACTTTCCATTTCGGTCAATATATTCTATGTATCTACACGAGATTTAACGAATGATGAGGGACGTTATCATCGTCTTCATCCTATAGGTGGATCATCTACTACAACAACAACAGCAGCAGCAGCAGCAGCAACAGCAGCATCTTTTTCATCAACGTTGGGTAGAACCAATCCTACCAACAATACTACAAATAACAACAACAATAACAACAACAACACTGGAGGCAGTAGCAGCAGTAGTAGTAGAAGCAGTTGCAGATTCGAACGACATCGTTCCCGTTCCAGTGTCCTATTTGCAAGTCGTATCGTGGCACATCAATCTGTAAGAGAGGGTACATCCAATTTAGTATTACTTGCAAGTGGTGGAAGTGGTAGAATTGCAAATGAGGATGATAATTATAATGATAATGGTGGTGGTGGTGGTGGGTTATCTGGAGGAGAAGAAGGTGGAATGAATGATGCAAGAGGTGGTATTAGCAGTAGCAGTAGCTGGCACGGGTTTGGAGATTTGGGTAATAATCATACCAATCTCTTTGCTGCTGCTGCTGCTGGTGGTGGTGGTGGTGGTGGTAGTAGCGACAGCAGTAGCAATATTGCAAGGAGGAGCAGTAGAGACTTTGAAATGCATTTACATCCAAGTGTGTCTCGTGATAAATTGGTGGATAATCATCATCATCATCATCATCATAATTACCAACAGCAACAACAAATGTTGTCTACAATTTCGGATGGTACTAGTAAACATAGTTCGTTGGATGGTTCCACATCCATGATTTTGGATGACGATGATGATAAAGATGATTATGTTGTTGATAAAGATGAAATAATGACAGAAGCGGCTGATGAACTAGAAATTACGACAATTGATGATGAGGATGATGACGAGATACATGTAACAAATAATGTATTGTATTCTTGGGGAAAGGGGACACAATCATTACACGATGATAGTAAGGATAGATCAATTCTGGATGATAGTGGTGACGTTTATGATGAAGAAAGCAAGACTGCAAAGGTATCTTCACGTTTGGAATCCAAGTCCATCCTTGCCATTGCGACGGGTCAAAATCATTCCGTTTGTGTGACTGCTCAGGGAACAACGTACGTTGTTGGTACCAATCTTCACGGATGTGTGGATCCTAATTTGGCAGAGGGGGCAAGTTGCTACCGACCACAATTATTAGAATCATTGAGTAGTGTTCGAGTTGTACAAGTTAGTTGTGGCTATGATCACACAGCAGCATTATCGTCGAATGGGTCGGTGTGGACTTGGGGGAGTAATGCACATGGTCAACTTGGCCATCGCATCAACAACAACAACAACAACAACAACAACTGTGTCACTTCGGCGTCGTTTGAAGGGCCCACTCGATGCCGTCCTACGGGTATGGCACTAGGAAAGGGACGCAAAGCATCCGTAGTTGCCTGTGGTACTCATTACACACTCGTTTTGACAACACACATGTCGTTGCTTGCGTGTGGCAAACCACTCATTGCTGGTCATCGCGAACCATCCGAATGGGGCATGCCAAAACAGTTACCAACCCTCGTTGGATTGCCCCTCGTGGGAGTGGCAGCGGGAGATGGACATGCAGTTGTAATCACGGCTCATGGAACGACATTTGTTTGGGGCGAAAATAGACACTCGTGTTGTGGGAGAGAATATCCGTCTGAATTGACTGTCCCATTGGCTATGAAGCTACCATCGAATGATCAATCGCCACCGGGGGGTAGTGATGGATTAACGATTGCAGATGAACTTGCAGTTCAAAATGCGGCGTGTGGACTTGAGCACACAGTTCTAGTGACTCGATCTGGTCGATTATTGGTTTGTGGTAATAACAATTTCGGCCAACTTGGTATTGCAACTTCTGAGTTGAAGTTGTCAAAAAAAATCGTACCGGTCAATCATCCAAAGGGTGGACGCTTTGTGTCAGTCGAGGCCGGATACGGCCATTCACTAATTTTGGATAATGCTGGTGACGTTTGGATGACAACTCAACAAGGTATCAAATGCATCCTTGCCGGTAAGTCTGCGCTTGCAATTGCCGCTGGAGGGAACGACAACTCAGCTGTCATTACAGCAGCACCGTCTGGTGCAAGATTGCTCCAAAGACAATTTTCAGTGGAACAAACAGAACATCCAACTTCGATTGTTGATGCCGTCCATGTTATGATTGGAGAATTGGAGGGCGGAAAAGGTGACAAGACGAATCTGTCACAGGAAATAGCACGAAAGTCTGAAGAATTGCTGCGTTATCCTTCCTATCTCAACAGCTTATTTGTCAATCCGAAACAACTCGATACGATGTTCGAACGCTTGCTTCGCGTTTGTAGTGCCGATGCACTGCAGGAGCTAGCACGTGCCTTTGAACGAGGTCTGAAAGGTGGTCTTGACAGTTTACGTGACACGAGATTGATTCACCCGGAAGCCGTAAGATGTCTGTTGCAGTACATTCTATTCTTTGACATTCGTCGCGATGAGTCTATTGTATTTGATCGACACGGCGAAACAATATCCACTTTCTGTGATACGATACTATCGCTACCCTTTGAAGGCTACAAAGCACTACATTCTTTTGCTACATTACACTACAAAGGATCACTGTTCGTAAAAATGCTCGTGAAGCCTCTTTTGCGCACCTTGAACGTCTGCGCCAGTCACACTGTCGATGAAAATGAAGTGGAACACTTTAATCCATCAAGGAGGGCTGTACCAGTTATTGTTGCTGTCTTAAGCTGGCTGTATGCAATGGCAGAAGAACAGAATTTAGCCAAGCCATCGGACTTTTATTCAGACGGAGTGAGCGAGATAGATGTTGAAACCTTATTTTCGGACTTGTACTCAATGAAGAGGGCAAGTCCGCACGAAAGATCCAAACACTTTTACATTACACAACATCCTTTTCTACTCTCTCCCGGATGTAAAAGGAATTTGTTGCAGATGGAGTCTCAGGTTTCTCAGTATAAAGCTATGGTAGGGGATATGATTGTCAGCGAAAGCAGAAATAATATCACTGTTGAGCCGTTCTTTCAGCTAGAGATTGAGCGAGAGCATCTGGTAGAACAAACACTTGAACGCATAAAACAAGCTGATCCGAAAGATATTAGAAAACGCCTCCGAGTATCTTTTAAGGGAGAAGAAGGATTAGACGCCGGAGGTGTTACGCGAGAATTCTTTCAGTTGCTCAGTGAGGAACTATTCGATATCAATTCTGGACTCTGGTCAACCAAGTATGGAGACGAAGTGAATTGGTTCAACGCGGACAATACTTGGGATGAAAAAGGTTATGAAATGATCGGCGTTCTTTTTGGATTGGCTTTGTACAATAATGTTTTACTTGATGTGCGCTTCCCAATGGCGGTGTATAGGAAACTCCTAGGTCTTCCTTTAGGCTTGGAAGACATTGTCGATGCTGAGTTGCGCCGCGGATTGAAGCAGCTTTTAGATTACGAGGGAGATGATGTTGAGGATGTTTTCTGTCTTTCGTTCGAGGTGACATGGATGGAACTAGGAGAGGAACGTAGGCTTGATTTGAAACCAGATGGAGCGAACATTTCAGTCACTAGAGATAACCGTGAAGAGTACGTCTTGCGATATGTGTCATGGATCCTTGTGGACAGCATCAAAAGTCAATGGGAGGCATTCGAATCAGGAGTGATGCGTATAATGGAAGACTCTAGCCTTGATCTATTCTTACCTGAGGAACTTGAGCTTCTAGTTGTTGGTTCGGCGGTGTTAGATTTCAATGCTTTGGAATCAAATACTAAGTATGAGGGTGGCTATTCTGCAGAGTCAGAAGTCGTCAAAAACTTTTGGTTATTTGTGAAAAATGCATCTAAAGACACGCAAGTGCAGCTATTGAAGTTTGCGACCGCAAGCACCAAGGCACCTATTGGCGGCCTTGGTAAAATGCCATTCATTATTCAGCGCGCTGGCCCGGATAGCGGTCTCTTGCCAACCTCTCACACGTGTTTCAACACATTGCTTCTGCCAGATTACGGCTCGGATTACGAAAAGCTGGAGAGTAACCTCGGCCGGGCGATTGTGGAATGCGAAGGTTTTGGGTTGGAGTAAATGTAATTTTCAGTTTTGTTATCGTTATTGTTCGGTCTCATCGATTGTATTGTCTTTCTTTTGCCTTTCAAGTCTGACCACGGGGAGCTCAAACTCTTCTCCAGTCTCTTCATTTTCAACAGCCACCGAGAAGTCAATGAATCTCCGGTGATCTAATTTGGATATTGCCGCTTTTTGTTCAACTGTAAGCTCAACCGTCTTTTTCGGCTCGTCTCCATCCATTTCTTCCTCAAACGCAAAGTCGTCGCCATCATCGTCTTCGCCATCCTCGGCAACGACAGCATCCTTCACGATGTGTAGAATTGGAGTCTCTAATAATTCTTCATCGTGACTATGCAAGAAGTTTGCATATATCATGTATGGCCCATATGAGATGCTAGAGATTTCTACGCCATCGTCACAGCCGGCTTTCTTCTTCACTTTTTCTATAAAGTTGTTAAGTGTCAGCAACTCTGCTGGTGTTTTACTGCTGCCTTTGATGACAATACTATCCCATATTGTGTGCGTTTTTCCATTCACACCAACGACTTCTTCTGCAGGTAGTGGTGCTGTGAAGGCAAAGAAAGGAAGAGCCAAATTTACGAAAGCATTTCGATGTATGTTCAGCGGAACGCCTTTCAACAATTTCACAAGTTCGAGGCAAGACAAAGCAGACACAAGTCCAGTCGTAGTAATCATGGCAGGTACAATTCTCCCTGCAACTCTTCGAGTCTCCATCGGATCGGCAGGTGCGATGCCGTAGCTAAGAGCTCTCAGGTTGCTCGCAGCTGTGACAAATGCTACATGCCCGTTTGACTCGTCATCCTTCTCGAAATCAGCCAAATTGAGGCGTGGTAGAAATGAAGCCCCAGTTTTAGCTCCATTCAATTTGCCTAAAATGACTGATACCGTGTTGCTGTCACCGCCTCCAGATAAATTGTGCAAAATCGGTTTTGATTTCCGTTGTTTGGCAAGCTCTTTCGCATGAACTTGCAGTGCGAACAACGCTTCATCCAATGATATCATCGATAGCCCATCCTCTCCTGATACAGTCAAGAAAGATTCCATCCTTAGTCTCGTTGCAGCAGCTACAAATTCGGCAATTCTTTCGTTGATAATGACTTGTTGAGCTGATACTTCATCATCTTCTGAATCAAGTGGTATGAACCTCAACGGTTTTGGGGGGCGCCTTGTCCCAGACCAAAACGGTTGCCCGTCATCGTCCAAGCTATCAACAGGGTGTTTCTTGATAAGTTCATCCATAGACGTGAAGAACAGGTTGTGTGCTCGTTCAATTGCCCAATTCAAAGATGCTCTTTTGACAGCAAGAACATACTCTGGGTCACTTGGATCATCACTCCCAACAATGAAGGGGAAAACGCCAAGATCTTCTCCAAGTTCCTCTGCCATATCTGTTGCAGCATCCTCTCCAAGTTTTTCAAGGAGGGCCTGGGCAATATTAGTCAAGTCTTCGGCCTGTGATATTTCGACTACGTGATCGTTTGCCTGACGCGGTCGTCTGTTGAAATACCCATCGAACAGGTCTCGTGCCCACTGGATCGTATGACTGATTTCATATGGAAAGTTTTTCAGTGTACACACAGGAATGTCAGGTTCAGGTGGATCTGCTGAAGATCCATAAGACTCACTGTAGTTGGGGACAACTACCTGCACGTTTCCTTTAGGACCCAAGGTTCCTGCGTCTACTAAACCAAGGCCATGTGACACACACTTTCGATCGACGAAAAGACGAGCTTCGACGTTGTCCAAAGCATTCAGAACCACGTTACAACCGGATGCCCAGAAATCGTCATCAAAAGGACCATCTTCATCATCTCCTACACGGCTTGTGTGAGCTTCTATGTGACAATCTGGAAGAAACCGCATCATCGCTGCACGTGCGGCAGTACTTTTGAATTCTCCAACGTCATGATCTCTGAAGAGAAGTTGCCGACTGAGGTTTGACTTCTCTATGGTGTCCATGTCAGTAATGATTAAGCAACCTTGTTTTGTATTGCTACTACCCGTGGCAGCACCCATTGCTGACAGATTCTTCAATAACTCACATCCGATTGCACCGGCACCAACAAGGAATATACGAGACCGAGCTAATTTGTTGCAGACATGTTTACCAAGAATGTAACTTTGCCCGGATTCAACAGACTCACTCTCAGAGCACTCTTCGTCGCCATGCAAAACTTCATCACAGTCATACAACAAAAACTGGTGAACGGGGTTGTATAATCCAGTAGCCGCTTTTAACACCTCCTGTGCAGCTAATGCCCCGGAAAGAGCCTGTATAGGAGTGAATTTCCCCCTGCATGTTTGAGCAAACTGACCGATCACAGAGTCCCATTTGTCACTTTGTGAAGATGCCGAATCTGTTTCCTTGATCAACTTGCGTATTAATGAATGGAAACGATCGATATCTGTGCGCTTTTGTTTTGATGCATTTTGGTGGTCTTTTCTCCCAATTCGTGAAGGAAGTCTATTGTACTTCTTAACAAACAAATCTAATGCCGTCATACACGTCATAACTGCTTGCCTTCTAACAGGATCGAAACTTTTGTCAAGATCAGACGGCGCAAACAAAGACTCGTCCTCCAAGAATGCTCTTGTTGCTTCAGTTTCGTCGGAGTTGGGCGGGTGCAGAATCTCTCTCAACGATAGAAATGATGTCGATTTTGGTACCTTTACTCTGGCGAAAGATCTCGCCCCTCCTCCAAGTAGTATCATCAATGACTCTGCAGATTCCTCTTCTTCATCGGATCTCTTAACGGTGAAACATGAAGGAGACTTTACTGTCGTGACCTGGTATTTTGGAAATTTGATGCTGCCATCTTGGCCATCACTTTGATCTCCTTGAAATTGGATGACATCGCCACAAGAAACATCATGTCGTTCGCCTTCAAGACAATGTACTGTTAGCGTATTAGTATTGTTGGAACTGTCTCCTTCCTCCACACGATCCAATAGCGTTGATCGCGGCGTCTCGCCATCTTCATCTACCACTACAAAATTTGGTCCGAAATCACAAAACACTCGTGAATGTACGCCTGCGGTCTCTACCGATACAAACGGCACGCTTGCTTCACTTTTTCCCGAAGCAGTGCATCTATAGCGGCACGCATCATTCATTTCTAGTTGCACAGATTGTGATCGATCAATGCAGACTACCACTGGATTGGTACCGAGTGATACTGTGTCTTCGTCTTTGTCTGCACCATCCGACTCTCTCATTAAGTCAAGTAATTTTCCTCGTTTGATGATATCAACTTGTACTCCAGGATTGAGCCTTTGGATGTATTCTGCAAGTAGTGTAGCCCCCCTATCAGCAAATTCTTCCAAGTCGCTTTCGTCATCTTCTTCATCGTCAACATCAATATTCTTCGTGCTTTCGTTATCATCTAGTGTTGCCGAGCTGCCAAAAATCTCCGACAATGCCGCACGACGATATGCAGCTCCAAGATCATCTAATGTACCATCAAAGTATCCCACGTCTGTAGGAGTTGCCGCAGCATCATCGTCATCAACAAGGATGATGCGTCCAACTCCGCTCAATGCCAAATTCTTTGCAACTTCGTACAGTAAACCGGATGGAACTTCACTAAATTTGGCCAGTGATGTGTCATCCCTTTTGCTATCGTGATCTTCATTTACACTGCCCTGCAATCCATCAAACCCATCAGCACCATCTATCATCACATCATCCAACTTATTGGATGGTTTCTTTCCACCCATTGGACCATCTAGAATAGCAGTTGTGGAACGTACCAATTTGTGTGCTCGTGCTCCAAGAGCAAACATTTGCCTTGAGTATCGTTCATCGTCGTTGTCAACTTTCTTCGTTTTGCTCCTTTTGTTGATATTGTTGTTGATGATGAAGCTGCTGCTGTCGCTGTCTTCTTGAATTGTTGTTTGTGTTTGCATATCCGTTGCATCGTCGTTGGCAACAACCACATGTGAATTGGCTTCATCGCTGCTTCCACCTCGTATGTCATTTGTAGACATCAGTGAGTGTCTTTTGCGTCGTTGAATTGAGTCTTTTCCACAACCAAACAAACTCAATGGTGCTTTGAAACCCGATATTCTTGTCCGCGATTCATCAGTACTACTACTAGTACTACTACTTCGTGTCGACGAATTTGCTACTATAGATCGTATTGGGAGTGAGTCAAATGTTCGTCTTGTAGATATGGAAGAAGAGGATGACCACGGATGTCTAGCTCCATCGACTGCTTGAAGGAGAATGAACAGGTGGAATGCTCCAACCAATGGCAGGAGATTGATGATGGACATAATAATAGTTGCGCTATTTTTTTTTTTTTTTTCCAACAGTCTTCCACGTGCATTAGTCCCGATCAATTCAAAAAATACTGTGTACAAACCCTCCTATAAAATACTTTGCAGAGCTTGCGCTAATAATCTGGTTATTGCAGCTATGGTGACGACAGATTTACTAGCAGATGTACAACAGTGATGTACCTAATATAATGTCAGGCATGTATGTTATTTCATAGTGATGGTACCATATCGCCTGTCGCCTTGTTCGCGCGCCATCTCAATGATATTTTTTGACTCTGCCAGCTGGAACCTATTGCACTCCTCAAAAATGAAGCTACATATCATCATCGCCAGTGTCGCAACAGATCTTCCCTTTCCACGCTTTCATACGTCGGTCGGCATTGCATTGGCTGCGTCTTTGATACAAGTTGCATCTCTCTACTCTGCTACAATATTGTTGATACTAAAGGAGGTCATCTCGCAACAACGAAATCAAATTTTACATATATCAGCTGGCCAATCATATGTTGTCGTTCCTGTCCTTCTACACACTACTCTTATTAACAGTGTTGAAAAATAATTCGGTCCTTGCAATTCACGGTCCAGCTGCATTTATATCTAAAAAATCTTCAGTCAACATGGCAATTAAAACTAACAATGATAACAATGACTCGTCAGCCCTGCGTGAATTGAAGGATACAATCAAAGCACAAGCTGCAGAAATTGATCGATTAAAGAACGAACTATTACTACTAGCCAAGAAGGATGGAGTAGTAGTGGCAGCAAAGAAAAAGGTATCCGCACCATCTGGCGGACATGCACACGGTGGTGGCGCACACGACAATGAAGATATCCTCGATTACAAACACAAATCCAGCTTTTCCATTGCCTGCGAACGAGTGCCATGGTTGGCATTATTCCTCTTCTCTCTATCCTTCACTGCACTTATTATGAATGGATTTGAGCACACTTTGAGTAAACAGATTGAATTGGCGTACTTTGTGCCACTCATGGCGGGACATGGGGGTAATACGGGTGGGCAGGCTGTGGGGACTGTATTGAGTGCACTAAGTGCGGGTGTGATTACCCGACAGGATGCTGCCAGGGTTATCGGGAAAGAGGCATTGAGTGGATTAATAATGGGTTTGACACTAGGCACAATGGTTGGACCGATTAGTCATTACGTAATGGGGATATCCAGACATGTGGCTACGGTGGTGTCAGTGACATTCCCTTTGTTAAGTACAATTGCTGCATTTTTGGGTAGTTCTTTACCATTTGTGTGTGTGATATTGGGATTGGATCCGGCCGTGATTGCGGCACCAGCTATGACAAGCTTTGTGGATGTGTCGGGGTTGTTATGTTACTTCTTGATTGCCAACCAGATCTTCAAGGCATTCGGTCTCGAGCTGTGAGGAGAGTGAAATTGATCGTACAACAAATTACTCTATCGTAGGTAATAAGAAAATGACAAATAGAACTATTTATTCATAGGTTCTAAATAAATATTATGTCTGTGGTCGTACTCTTAACTCAATTAACGTCTGCTATCGCTCGATTTTATCGCTCGATTTTGTTGTTTTGTCAAAAACTAAAGCCACCTCGTGGAACATATATTTCCATGAAGTCATACGATGCAATGATTTCACTAGCATTTTCATTTCCATCCCTTGCCTCTGCCAGTATACCCGTCATTAGACTTTCTCCGAAGGCTGTGCCTCCAAAATGATTCAATGCCAACACTTTACACCCAGACATTTTGGCAAACACTCCAGCATTGAATGCATTCTGGTGACCTCTTGCTTTTATTCTGTGGATGCCATCCTTTCTTGATAGGGTGGCTTCATGCACAATAATATCTGAATTTGAGCATAGTTTTGACATAGGTGGAGGAACTAATCGATGATCTGCAAGTAATGAAAATTTTCTTGGCCGGAAGACGTTACATAAAACCTGACTAGGGTGAACTTCTCCGGTACCATCATCTGTTGGTACTGAGATACCACATTTCAACAGACCATACTTCTTGGAGGGCATGACACCAAGTGCCATGGCCTTCTCCTTATCAATTGTTCCCGGCGGTGGTTGCTCTTCTACTACATATCCAAATGTTTGAACTCCCGAGATATGATCAAGTTCTGCAGCCTTGATGTGTAAACGTCGTTCACTTCCAAGGTTGGTATCATTTGGTAAACGTGTGAATCCATCGTTCGAAGCCGATGTCTGAGGAGAGTCTGCTGTTACAGGAGGTGGTGCATCAATCGTCCATGTCATATCATCGTTCGGTTCTAGGAGTTTGCGTGTTACTAGAGGTGCTTGAATCTCTGGATAGTGTGAAGTGAACACATTCCGCCTTCCTCTTTGACTACTACTGCTGCTGCTACTGCTACCACCACCACCAAAACCTCGTTCCTCTTTCCCACCCACGAGCTCTATAACTTTCACATTAAGATAGTTCAGCTTGGAACAAGATAATGATAGTACCATACCAATATAATTATATAATCCTGGTGGACCATAAATCTCCAAGGTTGGTTTTTTCATCATGGAAACAGAAGAATCTTCACCAGCAGCAGCAGCAGAAGCAATACTACTGCCCATGATTTTGTTATTGTTGTTGAATTTTCGTCCTTTCGTTCCTTTTTTTATGACTTGTGGAGGAGGATCAATCATCCTAGCCACCTTATGAGCCACCATAATCCCCATAATCACCGGCACAAGTCCAAACAAATGATCCCCATGCAAATGCGATATAAAAATCTTGGAGATGGACATGGGTGATATACGTGTGAATTGCAATTGTCGATAGGTCCCCTCACACACATCAAAGAGGTAGGTTTGTCCACCAAGTCGGAGGGCTGTACATGATCCATTCCGATGCATGGTGGGTGATCCTCCACCCGTGCCTAGGAATGTGATGACAAATTCCATATCGATTGCTTTGTATTTGTCGTTGATCATGGTGCGTTGTTCGTTATTGTCGGTAGTAGTGGTAGTATTAGTATCAACGGATTTACGAAGACATGTGCGTAGATATGGTTCAATGTTGGATGTGGCTATGACTTCTTCGGGAAATGGATCGAGATGGACCTTTAACTGAGTTCCATAAGATCTGTATTGATGATGTCTTCTATGATGATCTTGGTGAGAGTTACTACCACTGATTCTGTTAGTACTCCTAGAATTGTACAACTTTGCATTATTTGAAGCAGATTGTGTCGAGGAAGACGAAGATGCAATGCTACTAGCACTGCGTTGACAACATTGGAAACTGTTGCACTGCACGAGACACCTATTTTGGACTCTCTTGGAAATGAGGAGTACTACTCTAACTGACGACTGATGCTGTAGACGCCAAGAACCAATCATGATGGCAGGACATATATTATTAGGCGGTTGACTACTTACTTATGGCTTTGGCCGCAGCGTACGGATATAGCATCGTTTTAGAATTTGGAGGATTCGATGGTTGATGGATTGCGCAAAAACCTCTCATCCTCTCTCTCCTTTCTTCTTCTTTCACTGGTCTACGACACGACCGCCGGGATGACCTCGTCGGATGACGCTGCCTGGCTCGCTGCATGCAGGTGCGCTCCGCTCACTTGTCTTCTCAATGGCAAGGTGTGGTTTGCCCTAGTCAAGCTAATAACCCACCAGCCAGCCCCCACCCCACCCCCCACACTCAATTATCCTCCTCTTGAACCATCATTACTTTAACGCCCATGCTCTAGTAATCATCTTCCCTTGATTTTAAATTCAGTTCGAATTTAAGTATCCAGTGTGAGTAAAAAAAGATGTAGGCTATTTGGTTCGTGGAGCGGTCGTGGATGATACCGCCGCTGCCGTTTTTGACTATTATTTTATTGATGGTCATCTCAATAAATAATATATATATATTTTATTCATCATCTCTCTAGGCCAAAGAGCTCCAGCTCTCTTACTCCCTGAGGCAGGTATAACTTTCCTCTGTCTGCGGATAGAGAGGCAAAGACATTGGGAGAAAAAAGAAGACTTGAGAACTGCGAGCGATAGAGGAGGAGGAGGATAATATTATATTTTATATTAACCACCTCGCACCCCAATTCATCGATTGGTAGTAATAGCAATCAATGAATATTTGCTTGGCCAAGCAAACAAAACGAAAACAAGTCAAATATTAGACGAGACAGCGCAACATACCCCACAATAAACAACCCCCCACAAAATTTATATATCCACCAACCCCCCCCCCCCTCTCTCTCCCCACACATGGCTTCATCGACTGTTGCAACGACCATGGTTCAGCCTCCTAAACCGAGGCCTCCGCCCCCTCCCCCAATGCCTCCTCCGTCTATTTCTTCGGGTAGTACTACTAGTAGTAGTGGCAATGCGAAGAAACGACCTCCTCCTCCACCTCCTCCAAAGATGAAACATCAAAATGGTGCACCACCTCCGCCTCCTCCTCCGAAGCGTCCTCCTCCACCACCACCACCACTTCCGAATAATAATGGGGCTGAGGGGGTGAAAAGTAAGCCACCTCCTCTATCAAAAAAACGACCTGCTCCTGAAATACCCACAATCAACAACACATCATCATCATCTGCTGTTAATGTTGCTGCTGCTTCTGCTGCTGGTCCTTCTCCTGAGAAGCGCCAACGACAACAACACCCAAACCGTCGTGTCTCACTCAAAGCACCAGTTGTAATGAGAGATGTTACTGCATTTCAAAAGAAACATCAGGTTGGAGAGGGGACATATGGGTACGTCTCTCTCTTTTGAAGGGAATGGACGTTACTTCATTAGAATGATTACTTCGTGCTGACATGTTTTACTCACAATTTTTTTTGTATTTCATCTCACTTGATGTATTACAAAAACACACACACACACAACACCCATGGTTATTTATATATATACAATATTACAGGAGTGTGTTTGTAGGAGCTGATAAAATCACTGGTGAAATTGTCGCTCTCAAGAGAATTAATACGGAAGAGGAGGAGAATGGATTTCCGATTACTGCTATTCGTGAGGTGAAGATTTTAAAGGCGTTGAATCATGAGAATATTGTCAAGTTGAAGGAGATTGTTACTTCGAAAGGTGAGTCCCCCCTTCCCCAATCACATTCTCTGATGGGTCTCTGTTGTTGTGATGTGTATGCCATGTATATATATCTCTCTCTATTTATAGTGCACTGGCGGATCTATCTCTTCGTGTATTTCCAAAGTTGTTTGACTGGATATTCACAGTTCAACCCGCCCAAAACACCCCCTTGCGCTACGTTTTGTTCGGCATCACTATATTTTTGTTTATATTGAACGGAACCGTTGGAGAAATCGAACAAAATATTTTTGGTGCAAACATTTTCCACAGTTAAAAACCATTTTCTCACACCTTTGTTCTTTTCTTATTTCCCTCCTTGGTGTGTTTTCTATGGTTTCATTTATATATAGATCAAGGAGATATTCCCAAGAATGTATTCATGGTATTTGAATATCTTGAATACGATCTCACGGGGATTATTGAATCTCCCGAGATTAAAATCTCTCAAGATCACATCAAATCATGGTCGAAGCAACTTTTGAAAGGAGTCCATTATATGCACATCAACAAGATCATCCACAGAGATCTGAAAGCATCCAATCTACTTATCAACAAGCGGGGCGAATTGAAAATTGCCGATTGGGGACTTGCACGTAGTTGGAACAAGGAAATGAAGCGTTTGACCAACCGTGTTATTACGCTTTGGTATCGACCCCCGGAGCTTTTACTCGGGTGTGTTGATTACACGACAAAGATTGATATGTGGAGTGTGGGATGCATTATTGCCGAGATGTTCCGTCGCGGAGGTTTGTTAAAGGGTTCGACTGAAGCCAATCAGTTGGACCTCATATTCAAGACGATGGGACATCCGACGAGAGAAGACTGGCCGAATATTGACAAGATGTGCCCTCTTTGGAAGAATTACGAACCCAAGAGTGGAGAGCAAGTCTTCCCCCGTAGACTCCGTGAGGAGCTCAAGGCCCGGCTGCCTGCAAATGCCATGAATTGGATGACCCCTCATGCGATTGACATGATTGACAGCCTATTGGCTCACAACCCTGACAAGAGATGGTCTGCCGCTCAAGCTCTTACGGCAGAATATTTCTTTGATGGTCCGATGGTGAAGCCTGCATCTGAACTCAATATGAAGTTTGGAGTAGAGAGCGCTCATGAATGGGAGGCTCGCAAGAAGCACAAGGAGATGATGGCAAAGAAACTGGCTGCTCGGGGTCTTCCTCCACCTGGATCGACCTCGTCTGGAAGGACAAAAAGTTAGAATGTATATATGGGGTTTAGGGGATGAGTACTTTCAAGCCAGAATCGGGTCCATGAATGAACCACACTACGTTCATTATCAAATAGAAGAAACCACCCTCACATCATGTTTGACACACGAAGAGAAAGAAAAACACCAATAAATAGAAAAATCACACGAAATCGATCGCAGATGACCACTGCGTTTGGGATTTCTTTTGTGCATCCTGTCAGCTTAGTGCAAAGATATTTGGACAAGTCACCACTTAGCTGAACTTACATGTACTTCCTACTATAAACTAAAAAAAAATGCTAATATACACATGATGAAGATAGTGCAAGCTGAATCGCCTCCGTTTCCGAGTAAGGTTGGAAGAAAAGACGGCAAAGAAAAACATGACGTAGGCACCTCTCATTACTACATTAGTTACACCCCTGACCACCGTTTGCCACAGCTCGATAGTATCTATTCTCACAATACGTCGGCCTCCCGTGGCTCTGCTGCTGGACGATGCCCGCCACTTTATCATCATAGCTAAGTTTTTCAAGCATTCGTGGATCATACTGATCGAAAACTGGCTTCATGTTCGTGGCAACATTCAACGCAAGACAGGATACCACCCATGCTCCGCCAATTGCTAATGAAAACTTCTTCAACCGCTCTTCGACAGGTTGTACATTGCTCCGATATAAGAATAAATCGCGTGCCTTTTCCGCCTCAGACTTTTCTTCAATGTCTCCATCATACCATCCTGTCTCTTCGAATTCGATAACCTTGCTTTTGAGTCTGGAACCAATATACCCCCATCCACTGTAAAGACGCAATACTAATAGAAACACTACTGTTAATGCTCCAACATTGCTGGCAGTAAGTTTTTGGACGATGAATCCGTCATTTATCCAAGTTGCTCCTGAAATGGGATAGCAGCTGGCGAGAGAGAAAGGTTCATACCTATAAGTGAGCAAAGTGATGGAAGAGAAAAACACTAAGACAAATAGTTTCACAGACTCACACCAACACAAAGAAGGCAGCGTAGGTAACAGCCAATCGAACACCCAAACCTTGATCACCATTGTCCTGACTAGCCCATCCGAACAATGGTTGATTGATTAAATATAGGTATTCATTCGATGGTCGTTGATCCAGTGGAACATTTTCGGCGCCAAATGATGTTGATGTTTTTTGTGTTTTGCTACCAATGCTGTTTATTTCGTAGCCTTCTTCGTCATCATCATCGTAAGCTTTGAGTTCAGACAACGAAGGTGAATGGCGGAATGCTTTTTTGCAGTTGTTCGTGGGCACATCTGATGTCGATCTTACAGAAATTTGAGCCGTTAGCGGCCCTGACGATTGAAAAAATGCATAAGCCGTATGGGCAGAGTGTGCTGCCAAGATAACACTCGCTGCTAGTAGGCGTAGGGAGCTCATTTTCGTCATGGTTATTTGCACTGGCCCACGCACATGCAATATAAAAGATGGAAGCGAAGATGTGACGTGGTTCGTACCCCTACTGTCTAGATACAGGCAAACAGTGTTAAAGTATGTACTCTCTACAGTAGATACGATAAGTCATCTACTTTTATCTATCTCTAGCTAGAGAGAGAGAGAGATACTGACGGACCAACGACCTCAGTATGTACTAGAACGGACCAGGGCGGTCCGCTAGAGGAGAGCAGATGGGCGGGAAGTAG